>PVKS010004669.1:0-90999 GCA_004027875.1 Aplodontia rufa
ACTACACTGGAAGTCCTAGCCAATGCAGTATAACAAGAAAAGGAAATCAAAGGTAAGTGGAGGGAAGAAACAAATCTAAACAAGTCAACAAAAATACCACTAGAACCAATAAGCAATTTTAGCAAGTTTATAGGATATATGAATAATATAAAAGTCAACCACCTTCCTACATACTGGCGATGAACAAGTAGAATTGGAAATTAAAAACACAATACTAGGGGCTGGAGCGGTGGCTCAGCGGTTTTGGCACTTGCCTGGCAAGCACGAGGACCTGGGTTCAAACCCCAGCACCACGCACACAACTAAGTGTTGGAGCAACAAAGGCCCTGTGAAAAACTGGATAAAGTTGTTTCTCTCTTTCTCTGTCTCTCTCACTGTCCCTCTCTCTTTAAAAAAAAAAAAAAAACACAATACCATTTGCATTAGCTTCCCACAAAATGAAGCACTTAGAGCACTTGGGTGGATTATGAGGAATTGCTAGGGCCGTCAGACTTTTCTCACTATGGTATAGTGGGGGACACATGTGCTTATACATTTGTCTGAGCCCACAGAGTAAACTGTCCGAGAGGAACCCTGATGGGAATGACAGAGTTTGGATGATAATGATGTGTCCCTGCAGGTTCATCAGTTGTCACAGTTGTTCCTCTGATGGAGGATATTGATCATCAGAAAGCTGTGCATGTGTGTGAGCTGGGAAGATGTGGAAATCTCCGCACCATGCTCTCAAATTTGCTGTGAAAACTTCTCCAGAAAAAAACTAATGTAAGAAAGAAAGAGTTGGACGGAGTGGAAACTTAAAATTTAACAAGACTTCAGAGTCATTTCAACTGATTGTAAAACATGAACATTATTTGCTTTTTTTTTTTTTTAAGGGAGAAGGACAGTGAGAGAGAGAGAGAGAGAGAAAGAAAGAGAATCCATTTTTTATTTAGTTTTTTACATGGCCTTCGCAGCCCCTGAGACTTAGCTGCGTACGTGGGTGCTGGGGTCTGTACCCGCATACTTGTGCATGCTGGGAAATCACTACAACTGCCGAGCCACCGCTCCAGCCCCTATTATTTGCTTTTGATTCCATCAAGTTAACTATAAACAAAACTATAAGACAAATAGGGAAAATTTTGAACATTGACTAGCTATTGGATGCAATTAAATAATTATTGTTCATTTTAGTTGGAATAATATTATGGTTTTGTTGAAATAAACAGAATCCTCCTTCAGATACATCTTTTTAAAAAAAAATTTTAAAGAAAGAATCCATTTTATTTATTTTTTTTCATCTGGTCTTTGTTTCTCCAACACTTGGTTGTGTACCTGGTGCTGGGGTTTGAACCCAGGTCCTCACGCATGCCAGCAAGCACTCCAACTGCTAAGCCACTGCTCCAGTCCCAGGTACATCTTACAATATTAATAGCTGGAATAATGTATTTAATTTGCCTAGAAATCTAGGAGGGGAGGGGTGCGGGTTTAAACTACGCTCATCAGTGCTTGATCATTGTTGGAGCTGAGGTTTTCACTGCATGGCTTTCATTATGCTGTTCTTGCTGCTTTTGCAAATGTTTGACACTGTGATGCAAAAAAAAAAATGTCACACACGTTTTTCATTTGCTCTGCTATCTACCTTTTTGTTTCAATATTAAAATTTAACTTTCATACCAAAAATCTCTGATAAAAACAGGTACTGTAGGAAGAAGTCTATTTTGAGGGTTTGCATATCCACATCATGACAGCCATTGTCCCCTATGAGTAGGCTGATGACCCCCCAAAATATCTACACCCTAATCCTCAGAACCTAGAATTTTACATTGTGGCAAAAAGGACTTTGCAGATGTAATTAGAAAAGGTTTTGAGACTTTGATAAGGGAGATTATCTTTGATTATCCGAGAGTGCCCAAAGCAATCACAGGTGTCCATGTAAGAGGAGAAGATTTGCAAGAAGAAACATTCAACTGCAGAGGAGGAAGAAGAAGGTGGCACACTTAACCGGAAGAGAGGGGGAAAGGTAAGGAAGGTAACGTGGAGGGCCTGCAAGCCAAGGATGCAAGGGGTGACCTCCAGAAGCTGGAAAAGGCAGGACGCGCGTCTCCCCTAGGGTGTGCATAAGGAGCCACCCTGGCAGCACCTCGATTTTGACACCATATGACTCTCAGACTTCCGGCCTTCAGAATTAAGATCAGTCTATTGCTGTAAGCCACCACCCTGTGGGAATTTGTAGCAGCGCTCATAGGTCTAGTTTCAAATCCCAGGGCCACTGGACAGACTGTGGTCTGGAGGTCATCATAAGTGGCTGTATCCCAGCTCCTTACTGGAAAATGAGGTTTCCACCACCTGGGCCATAGTACTGTAAGAATCACAAGAGCAGGGCTGGAGCGGTGGCTCAGTGGTTACAGCACTTGCCTGGCATGCACAAGAATGCGGGTTCGAACCCCAGCACCACGTACACAACAGAGTGTCAGAGCAACGAAAGCCAGATGAAAAACGAAATAAAATTGATTCTCTCTTTCTCTGTCTCACTGTCCCTCTCTCTCTTTAAAAAAGAAAAGAAAAAAAAAAGAATCACAAGAGCACCTTGTTCAGGTTATTATTCAATATATGTTTATTCCCCTACCTCTCTGGGTCTCTTCCTTATACCTTCCCCCTGCAGTCACAATGACAACTCACAAGTGAGCACATTTCCTATAACAGAAAACACCCTGGGGCGGGGGGGAGAAAGAAAGGACACAGCAACATCAGCTTCAAGCCAGTAGCCAGCCATGGTAGTGCTTGCCTGTGCTCCCAGCCACTAGGGAGGCTGAGGCAGGAGGATTACAAGTGCAAGGTCAGCCTGGACAACCTGGTGAGACCCTATCACCAAATAAAATTTTAATTAAAGGGTTGTAGCTTGCCTAGTGCTTGCCTGGCATATGTGTGGCTCTGCGTTCAATCCCCAGGGCAGAAAACAAACACTAACAGTCAAGGTCTCTGAGGAATTTGTTAATATAAGTATGTCATTACTATCACAGAAAGCTGACCTTGGTGGGAGTATCAGTTCTTCCTAATGTCAAAGGGGAAAACATGTCTAAATTATTTTTCCCAATGTATTTTTGTAAAGTGAAGATTATTATCAGACCAATAAATTCACCTTAACAATCAATATTTTTTCAGAAAGGAAAATTCCAAATCCATCAAATTAAATTATGCTCAATAGAAAAATAAAGGAAAGAAGGAGAGAAGGAAAAGGTAAATTTATTGATGATTCCTCAATTTTAAAAAAGTAGCATAATGATGTGAAAATCCTCCCCTAGACCCACTCAGCTTTCTGATTTCAATCCATAGATTTATTTACATAAACTTTCAGGATGACTTTCAGGAAAGTGCATGAGTTTCTGAGGATCATCACTTGAGCCATCCACACATTCCTCCAAATCTTGATGATAAATGTTAGCAGTCACAATCGTGCCCCATGGCTCAGCCTCACTTCTCTGGGGGTGGTCACAGGAATGACAAAAGGTTTGGATTCACAATGCACAGGTGGCACCCAATGATGTCCCTGTACATTATTAGGCACAGTCTGTCAAACCTTAAAGATGAAGTACAGTCATTGAAACAAGAACAAGTCCTTGAAAATATAAATTCCAACAATTTAAAAATGTAATTCCTTTAGAAAGAGGCAACTGAGCAAAGTTTCTTATATTTATTTATTTATTTATTTATTTATATCAGGGATTGAACCCAGGGTCACTTAACCACTAAGCCACATCCCCAGCCCTTTTTATTTTTTTTATTTTGAGACAGGGCCTCGCTAAGTTGCATAGGCCCTTGGCAAGTTGCTGAGGCTGGCTTTGAACTTGCAATCCTCCTGCCTCAGCCTCCTGAACTGCTAGGATTTTTTTTACAGGTATCTGCCACCACACCTGGCTGAGTAATATGTTCTGTATGTAAATTTTTTTGCAGATAAATGAACAACTTTTAAATATTTCCTTCTAGTATGTGGCTTGCCTATTCATTTTCTTACTGAATTAAAATTTCAGCAAAATATAACATATCAATATGTCAATTCTTTTTAATGCTACCAATATTACAGATTACATCGACTCTACAGATCAATTTAACATTTTAATAATAATGAATTTTTCAATCCACGAGCTTGGTGTTTCTCTCTATATTTTATAGGTCTTATTTCATTTTCCTTAGTAATATTTTTTAGTTTTTAGTGTTCCACATCTTTTGCTAATTCTATTATTATACATTGTACGTTTCTGACACTAGCAGAAAAAATTTATAATAGTATCTAAGAGAAGAAATCACACTTGAAAAAATATTCTGTAGCTGTTGGGTACAGTGTTCTATACAAGCAATCAGATCTAGATGATTGATATTTATACTAGTTGACCTGAGCTACACAGTAGCCCAAAGTATCATAATCTATGTGACTTAGACACAGATATTATTTTCTCACAATTGTGGAGTCTAGAAGTCCAAGATCAAGGTTAGCAGGGCTATTTTCATTCTGCGGCCCCTCATATTTTTTAGATGGCCATCTGTATCAGTCCATTTTTCTTTACTGTAATAAAATACTTGAGGTTAGGTTCTTACAAAACATGAGGTTTGTTTTAGTCAGCTCTTTCACTGCAGTGACCAAAAGACCTGACAAGAACAATTTTAGAGGAGGAAAAGTTTACTTTGGGGCTCAGAGTTTTAGAGGTCTCAGTCTGTAGATGGAAACTCCATTTCTCTGGGTCCAAGGTGAGGCAGAACATCATGGTGAAAAGGTGTAGAGGAGGAAAAGCAGCTCAGACATGCACCAGGAAGCAAAGAGCTAGCTCCCTTCAACAAGGACAAAATGCACACCGGAAAGACACATCCGCAGGGACCACTTCCTCCAGCCACACCCTATCTGCTTAGGGTTACCACCCAGTTAATCTCTTTCAGGGGGATCAATACACTAATTAGATTAAGTTTCATAACACAGTCATTCCACCTCAACTTCTTGTCTAGTCTCCCACGTGAGCTTTTGGGGACACCTGATATCTAAACCATAACAAGGCTTATTCTGCTGGTCAAAGTCCAAGATTGCGCAGTTCCGTAGACTTGTTCTCTGGGCCTTAACAGGTAGATGACATCATCATAGGAGCAGGTGTAGGAAGGAGACCACATCATGAGCCTCGGGGGCTCACAAATGACCTAAGGACCTCCCACCAGGCCCCTTCACTTAAAGGTCCCACATCACACTGAGGAACAAACCTTCAATTCATGAACCTTTGGGAACAAACCACATCCAAACCAAGGCACCATCTTCTCCCCCTGTCTCTGCATCGTCTTCCCTCTATGCCTCTCAACGTCCTAATCACCTCCTCCAGACACCAGTCACATAGAATTAGTCCCACCCTCAGAGGCTCACTTCAACTTAATTACCTCTGTGGTCTAAATATACAAAGCAGTTCTATTCTGCTATATATCATGGCATTTGCAGCCAAATGGATGGAAATGGAAACAATTATGCTGAGTGAAATATCCCAAACCCAGAGACTCAAGGGCCAAATGTTTTCTCTCATATGTGGAAGCTAGAATAAAACCTAAGACAGGATGATAGTTAGCTGAGTTTAAGTAATAAACTTACCGTAGTTGAAAATTCACATAAGCTGGGGGAACCATACCTATGAAGGTGGGGGGAGAAGGGAGGGAGACAGGGAGAAGGGGAAGGGAGAAGAGAGGCTTATCAACACAACAGGGAATACTCAGCTCCCATTAGAAGCCTAGCTATTCACAGACAGGCAGAGAACCTCAAAAATGTCAACAATTTTAACACATGTATATGTCCACTTCAAACTATAGTGTGGTGGGATTACAGAGGAGACAGGAGCTTGGGGAATGGATGAAGCGGGATAGATCCTGGTCTAGGATCAACCTCAACTTACTATCTCACTATGTCAACATCCATGTAGGCATGAATATGTAACAGCAACTCCCTCCAATATGTAAGACCATGTCAAACTAATAAAAAAAAAATCAATGTATAGCTCTAAAAATAAAAGATCCGATCTCCAAGAACAGTCACTTTCTGAGGTGCTGGGCATTAAGTTTTCAACATATGAATCTGGGAGGGGGCATAATTCAGTACGTGACAACCTCGCTGTTCATACCTGCTATATACCTTCAGATTTTTTTTTGTCTACTTGTTCTATCAAATATTCATGATGTGATGCTAAAAATACTGATTCTGATTCTAGATCTGTCTTTCTCATTCCAGCTCTGTAAGTTTTGGGTACACATGTTCTGCATTTATTAATTATAATTCTTCTGTGAGGAAAACCTATCCTTTCTCCAACATTTGTTTATTTAGTCAACTACCATCAGTTTTGATTCATGAATATTTACTTTATCCTGTGGGTTATAATCTAATACAATTTTTATTTTTGTAAATTGATCCTCTTTTTTTTTGTACCAGGGATTGAACTCATGAGTGCTTAACCACTGAGCCACATCCTCAGCCTGTTTTATTTTTTATTTTGAGATAGGATTTCACTTAGTTGCTGAGGGCCTCACTAAGTTGCTGAGGCTGGCTTTGAATTTGCAATCCTCCTGCCTCAGCCTCCGAAGTCGCTAGGATTATAGGTATATGCTACCATGTGTAGCTACTTTTTAATTTTTACATATAATATGTAATTATTAAAGCGTTTCCTATTTATTTATTTAACACAATTGTTACAGATTTGGCTCCTGAAAACACTGTGATTTGGGAGCTGAACCTTGGTCAAGGACTGGAGCATTTATTTTTCAGTGTTGGGGATAGGAACCCGGGCCTTGCCCATGCTGGGCCGGTGCTCTACCACTGGACCACTTTTCCAGTCCCTAAGTGAAGTTTATTAAACAGATTTTGGCGTTTCCTTTTCTATGGCTCCTGGTCTCCCAGCATCCCTGCATCTGCACTTTCTTTCTTTCTTTTGTTTTAAGAGAGAAGGACAGTGAGAGAGAGAGAGAGAATCAATTTTTATTGAGTTTTTCACATGGCCTTTGTTGCTCTGACACTTAGTTGTGTACGTGGGTGCTGGGGTTTGAACCCGTGTACTTGTGCATGCCAGGCAAGCACTGTAACCGCTGAGCCACCGCTCCAGCCTGCATCTGTACTTTCTATCTACTTTGCTACCCCAAGCTCTGTCCCCTGACTCCTCAAGCCAATAAAACACCTCACTGGCGGAGACACTGGCTCATGCTTTGATGACGGAGGAACAGGCTCAGGGGAAATGTTCGGTGGATCCGACTCTCACCTGGGGCAGTTCCTGCTCTCAGTGTCGACCTCCCTTCTGTTTCTGTCACTCTCAGTGTCACTTTTTGGTACTTCCAAATAGTTGCCTTCTTATATCTATCTGCATTTTGTAATTGTTATCTGTGGACTGGTTTGTGGATGTATGCTACCCACAATCATCAAACACCATTTGATTGGATTATATATATATATATATGTGTGTGTGTTTTTTTAAAGAGAGAGAGAGAATCAATTTTTATTTAATATTTCATCTGGCTTTTGTTGCTCCAACACTTCGTTGTGTACGTGGTGCTGGGATTTGAACCTGCGTCCTCATGCATGCCAGGTAAGGACCATAATTGCTGAGCCACCTCTCCAGCCTGGATTCTAATTTCTTGATTTTATTTATAGATAACTTGGGTTGGTTGATAATTATAGCATTCTTTGCAGGCTTATGGTTTTGAGAAATGAGATTTTTTAATCTCATAGAAAGTTTTTAATTTGATAGATACTATCAACAAATTCTGATGTCACAGCTGCCAGGCAAAGCAAGATCTTTGTCTGCACTTTAAAAACAGAGAAGTTAAGGGGTATAGAAAAGAATTTTTTAAAAAACACAGAAACTTACCCAAAACAGCTACAATAAAAAAGACTAAAAATAGTAAATGTATTGAATATATGAAGCAAGAGAAATTATACTTTATCGGTTACCTCTTGCAACGTGAGAAATCACCCCAAGATCAGTGGCTTAAAAGAACAACCACTCAGCTCTGAATCTCACAGTTCTGTGGGTTAGCAGTGCAAGTCAGGCTCAGCCGGGTGCTGCCCGGGTTGGGGCTCTTTCCTTGAGTCTCTGCTTGTTACCTGTCGGCTAGGCAGCCCCGCTCCTGCGTTAGCTGGCTGCTGGCTGCACAGCTTGTCTCTGATCCCCCAGAAGGCCAACTCCTGCTTATTCATATAGTAACTGGGCAGGAGATGGGGAGTGTGCAAGACCTTGGCCTGGAATTTACACAACTTCTCCCCACCCCACCCCCACCATTCTGGGAACCTAACTGAGGACCTCACGCATGCTAGGCAAGCGCTCTACCACGGAGCCCTTTCTGCAGCCAACAGGACTTCTTAATATTTGTGCTAGTCAAAGCCAAAAGAAGCCAAGGCCAACCCATGTGCAAGAGGTGGAGAAATAGTCTTCATTTTTTTGCATGAGGATATGGAAAGACAGCATGAGAGGGGTGTGTACAGGGACAAAGGTCGCAGCTCTCTTTGTCATATGCTACACAGAGCATTAAAGGCTTGGTCCTTGGTGTGGTGCTGTTGAGGGGGGAGACCTTAAAGGTGGAGCCCTTGGGAGGTCTTTGGTCATTGGGGATGTGCCCATGATGGGTATTGGAGCCCTACGCCCTTCTGCTTCCTGTCTCACTTCCTGGCATGAGGACAGCAGCCTTCCTCTTCCCCGTTGTCCCACCATGATGCGCTGCCCCAGGTCCTAAAGCAATGGCCCAACCAACAAGGACAGAAGGCTCTAAAACAAACCTTTCCTCCTCACAGGTTGACTGCATCAGGTTTCTGTTCTAGTGACTGCTGTGGTCCACCTAAAGCTCCTGTAGTGAGGGCCTGGTCCCCCATACAAAAATGCGCAGAGGCGGGCTTTGGGGAAGTGAGTGGGTCATGAGGGTTGTTTCAGTCAGCTTTTTTGCTACTGTGACCAAAAGACCTGACAAGAGCAAATCTAAAGGAGGAGAAGCTTATTTGGGGGCGCACAGTTTCAGATGTCTCAGTCCACAGATGGCCAACTCCATTCCTTGGGGCTTGAGTGAGGCTGAACATCATGGCAGAAGAGCGGTGGAGGAAAGCGGCTCAGGACATCACACGAGGAAGCTGAGAGAGACACTTAGCTCACCAAACATAACCACCAAAGGCCTGCCCCCAATGGCCCACCTCCCCCTGCCACTCCCTCAATGCCTACAGTCACCACTCAGCTAATCCCTACCAGGGGATCAATGCACTGAGGAGGTGAGGGCCTCACAACCCAATCATGTCACGTCTGAACTTCCTTGCACTGTCTCACAGAGGCCAAACCATAACAAGGGTTCTAGACTCATCTGTGGTTCACCCATTTGATGGATTGATAATTTGAAAGGAGATGGAAACCAGAGGCAGGTAGGATGTAGGAAGGTCTCTGAGGGAATGCCCTCAGAGCATGACCCTTTCCTTCCCTCTCTCTCTCTCTCCCTCTCCCCCTCTCTTTTTCCCGAATACCATGAGCCAAGCAGCTGTCTTCCACCACACCCTTCTCCATGATGTCCTGCCTCACCAGGTCCAAAGCAATGGAGCCAGCTGACGGCGGACTAAAGCTCTGAGGCCACCGAGTCCCATAAGCCCGTCCTCCTTTAAGTTGTTCGTGTCAGTTATGTTGGTCACAGCAGTGGAAAGCTGACTGACACAATGTCAGAAAGCTGACTTGTACAAATACATTCTTTGTGGGAACATACAACTGGTCAGGGGCAGGTGAACCTGTTGCTAGCCAATCAGTTATTTTTCTTAAATATTCTCACTTTCTACACCTATCAATAATTTCCAAATCCTGTCAAAAGACAACTTCAACAATGAGTGTCTCAATGGGCTATATTTGTGACTGTACAGTCGGGCGACACTCACTCTGTAAACTAAGTGTTGTGATGAGCTGAGCGTGGTTTACGGTCAGAGAAGGGCTGAAGGGAGCGGATTCATTGTTCCAAAGTTACCTCGTAAGGTGGAGACAGGGGAAGGAACAACAGAAAATCTCTCCATCTAGCTGTTCCTTAGTATCTAGTATTCTATGATAAACAGGTAGTCTTATAAGTAAACTGTTTTCCAGAGAGGGTTTTTTGTTTGTTTGTCTGTTTTTGAGCTAGACAAGCAAATGGTCACCCCAGAGAGAGGACTGTGGGAACCTGGATGCGTACCTAGTGGTTCAGAAGCAAGTGACAACCTGGGACTTGTGACTGGCATTTGAAGTGTGTGGGGGATTTCGTGGCCCTGGGTTCTTAATCTGTGGGGTCGCTGACAACTCTGGGCAATTAATATCGAACTGAGGTGAACTATAGGATGCCCAGCGTCGACTGAGCATTGATTGAAAATTGGAAATTGCTTGACGTGAGAAGAACTCACCCACCAAAAACCAACATGGACATCAGAAGTGGAGAGAGCAGAGAAGACAGGACTTTTCTTTGACTTGTCCAGGGAAATTTTCCCCTCTTTTTCGCCTCCCTTTCTAGCCAGCCGAGGGGAGCCTCAGCAAACCTGCAGGGCTGCAGTTACCTGGGTGGGCTGTGCACACGCTCACGCCCAGCTTAACTGCAGTACTGCAGACCCGAACCAACAACCCTGGGAAGCAGGGAGACCGGAGAACAGACCCTGCAGATCCGTGGACTTTGACTTCCTAATTCCCAAAGGCAAGATTCTAGGGTTCCCCTCACGTCCAACACGCAGAATGTTCCTCTTGATAACATCTGAGGGGCTTGGAAGAGAGAGCATAACCAAGAGGCCAGCCCTCCAGAAACTCAGGACGGTCACGCTGGGTCAGCCAAGCGCTGGGCGGACCCTTGCGTCCTGCTTCCCAAGATCTGAATCCTGTGCGATCTTTGGCCACGTAAACCGCCTCTTCACTGCAGACAAATGCAGCTGCCTGCTTGGTTCCTGGGTGTCTAGGAAAAGGCAGGGTTGGGCTGACGGAGGCGGTGGCTGTCCTGGTCTTAACCGATCGGGTTGTGTGTGCGTGAGCGAGGGTACGGGTTCAGGGCTGGCATGGCTCAACTTCTGCTTTCAGATAATGAATCAAGCCCGGGACTTGCTGGTTGCTTAATAGCACCAATTGACTCAGTCAAAGACAAGGGCACTGTTAGCCTTTCGTTCACGGTTTTATTAACTTTTCAGTTACCGAAGGAGAAAGGTGATTGTCCTCGTGGGCCCTCTGGTCACCTTCTCTTTCCAGAGGCCTCAGCATCCATCTTCTGCCCAGCTCTGTCCTTCTGCAGAGAGGCAGTCTAGGGCTGCGCTGGAAACCCGATCTCTGGCTGTTCCTCTCTGCTTATTTTGGAGCTGTATCAAGAGGAGGCAGGATGGGAGGCCCTGCTTGGACTCAGAACATTATCAGGCACACCCCCTGACCTTTCCTCCAGCAGAGCTGTTCTGATAAGTGGGCAGGCCTTGTGCCTGGAGACCCACAGACACACTTGGATGATTCCTGCAGAAATCAGTTAAGCAATCTCCTTCTGGAGGCCCAGAGCCCCATTCCGGATGTGAGCCACTGGCCAGACGCTGGGTCCCCAATTGCACAGTCATGGCCAACAGGACAAACACATCCGCCCCGTACTACAGCTATGAATACTACCTGGACTACCTGGACCTCATTCCTGTGGATGAGAAGAAGCTGAAAGCCAACAAACGTAAGTCAGAACTGGGGACGTCAGCCAGGTGGAGGCTGGGGGTTCACTGGGAACTCCTGCCTTTCTCTTCTTATTAACTCTAGAAGATGTCAGGGTAATCTTCTGTAGGACCAGTGCATGCATAGATATAATGAATGGGAGTCACGCTGTGTCTGTAACCTTCTATTATAAGTCTGTGTATTTATCTGCCCCAAAACTAAGCAGAATATTCTTTTAGGAGAGATTTCTTGATAAAGTTTCATTTGTCTAGGGTTTTTAATAATCTCAGTGAGTTTCTTCAAATTGCAGTTTGCTTTTTCCATTGTCTATATTTAGATTTGGGCGAGATCTTTTCTCTACTGCTAAGATATATAATGCAGTTTCTGGGAAAATGCACACTGATGGGTGATCTTCATTGTCCAGGGAGGATAAACATGAGTTAACATCCCTTCCTTTTCTCCTGGGTAACTTGGCACTTGGTGGACAACCTTCTCCAGCTACTCAATCAAGATAACAAGATAATACGTAAGCCAAGGAAACGAGGATAGAAAACAAAACCCAGGAGTAGTGGCCCGCCCTGCAGACCTGCCCTCTGCCTATCCCGTCAGAAGTCTTGGTTCCTTGGTTTCTCTGGTACAGTCACATAATATCTCTCAACAAGTAAATTAAGTCGCTGGGCATGGTGGTACATGCCTATAATCCCAGGGACTTGGGAGGCTGAGACAGGAGGATTGCAAGTTTGAAGCCAGCCTCAGCAAGTCAGTGAAGCCCTAAGCAACTTAGCAAGACCCTGTCTCAAAATAAAATATAAAAAGGGTTGCAGATGTGGCTCAGTGGTTAAGCACCCCTGGGTTCAATCCTTGGTACCAAATACCAAAAAAAAAAAAAAAAAAAAAAAAAGTAAATCAAGTCACTAGAAGGAATGAGATGCTTTTCATATGGAAGATAGTGTGCTACACACCAGCTCAAAACTGAGATACATTTAGATGTTATTATTTAAGATAATGAGCCAGAACCCAGGTGGAAACACTGGGGGCAGCCTTCTAAAAGATCTTGTTAGGTAGATAGGTAGAGTTCCTGCTTCAAGCTTCATTTACAACTTTCAGAAGTCAAACTCAGACACCCAGCCTAATATGCTGAGTACTTACCATGTCTCAGTGCCATGCTACGGCTTTCAGGGGACAACAGGTGCATTTTCTTATGCGTGGCACAAGTTCGCACACACAGCGTATAATATAAGGAAGACATAAAGTCATAGAAGAGAGTGGCAGGACTGAAATAAAAGTTCTTTTGTTAATACTGTCAACAGCTTAGAACTTAAGGGTAAGTTGGAGGCAATACGTAGGGGTATTCAGAACATTTTAAATTAACACAAATTAGGTAAAATTCTGGGTCGGTTACAGAGGTTGCCATCTTTTAGTGTGACAGATGTCCCACTCAGTCTCCACCTGAGCTCCAAAACATGTCCGCACTGCTTGGGGCAGGAGGACTATTTATTATGTTAGAATCTGCAAACTCAACCTTACACCCCTCTCTACCCCCTTTTTCTGAGAAAAGCAATTGATATTCTTTAACTTGTATATATTGGGTTTAAAAAGAAGTTCTTTCTTTGCTGTATGCTTATAACGCATTGAAATGAGAAAATTTTCCCTATGCTCCAAACCTAATAAAGACTATCTCAGTGAGAAAATTGTGGCCAGGGAGAGGCTGGTCACTTGGCCTTCCAGACATCCTAGATATTGGGGGTTTTGGACACCTATAGGGACAGGCCCGTCATTGGGGTCCCCTCAATTCAGATTAAACAGCTATCAGTGTTCTACCTCTGCCTCCTCCCCCCCGCCCCAAGGATTGAACGGGAGCCTTGCATGCGAGGCAAGCGCTCCACCGCTGAGCTACATCCCAGCATCCAGGGCAAGTCATGCATCTTCAGGGACAGACATAAAAGCTCTCTCCCAAATGTTCATACAAACAATGGAAAATGTGAGATCTAGAATGAGGAAAAAGTCACCAGCTGCTCAGAAACCCAAACAAATTCAACTCTAAGACCGGGCACAGTGGCGCACTTGTAATCCCAGCAGCGCGGGAGGTGGAGGCAGGAGGATGGCAAGTTCAAAGTCAGCCTCAGCAAATTTAGCAAGGCCCTAAGCAGTTTAACAAAATCCTGTCTCAAAATGTAAAAAATAAAAATGTCAAAAAAGCCTGGGATGTGGCTCAGTGCTTAAGTGCCACTGGGTCCAGTCCATGGTACCAATAAATAAACAAATATGAAATCTGTCTTTAAAAAATATTTTTCTTCAAGTCAGGCACAGTGGTGCACACCTGTAATCTCAGCACCTCGGGAGGCTGAGGCAGGAGGATTGCAAGTGCAAAGCCAGCCTCAGCAACCTAGAGAGGCCTCGAGTAACCTAATGAGACCCTTTCTCAAAAGAAAAAGGGGGTGGGAGTGTAGCTCAGTGGTAAAGCACTGCTGGATTCCTGGTACCCTACCCCACCCCCCAAAAAAAAGAAAGAAAAAGAAGAGAAAAAAATTTGCTTCAGAAATCCTAGTTTCTTAGGAGAGCAGTTCCAACTTTACTAGGGAGGATTGCAAAGGCCATTTTACCTGCCAGCCCCTGGAGGGAGGTGTTCTTTGAACCCACAGCAAGAAATGCTCCTCCGGACACTTTTGATTCTTGTGCGCATCCCAGCTGCCGCAGTCTTTGTGTCTTATCTGAATTTAATTTCCATTTTTTCTGGAAAAGGAGTTTGGGGCTAGACAAGAAAACCTTCCATGAGAATGTTTAAACCTTGAATACGTAGTTGCTGAATTTTTTTCTGGGGCGCAGTCCAGGAGACAGGAGCCACACGGACTCCAGGCCAGTTTACTGAATTTGCATCTTGGCTTTGTCACTAACTGGCTGTGTGGCCTTGGGCAGCTATGTTACTAGGGCTAGTCAGATGCCAGAGGAGAGAACTAGACCCCATCTGTCAAGGGAAAAAGTGTTAAAAGTTTGAGACAGTCTTTAATTTCCTCGGGGCGGGGAGTCACAGGACAGGGGAGGGTTCCAACACTATTGTAATATTTTAATTCTCTTTTTTAAAAAAGCATTTGGATTAAATATGACAACGTTTGATGGATACATAGTCTTGTCATTTGAATTTTTATCTGTCTGACATATTGTGTAATTCACATTTTTGAGATATATTTTTAGAGGCTAATATGGTGCCCAACCACATACACACTCGCACGCCAATGGACTCTGGCTCTACATACTGTCTAAAAACTCCTGCCAGACACTCCTGAGGGGAACCAAGAACTTCCCAGAGCCTGTCTGTGACTGCATCAGGCAGGTCCAGTGGGTGGGCAAGCGGCCACCCTTGCCAATGGAGGGACTGCTCAGCTGGGAAGGACAAGGACCTTGAGTTTGTAGAAAGTTGCATTGTCAGCTAGCAACAGGAACTTTATGCTTCAGGTGGTTTGAAAGAGCTTTAAATATTTCGATTGAGTCCATTTTGACACGCACACCCTTGTTATTGAGGGGAGACATATGTAATGTGAGACTTATCTCAACTATTGAAGCGTCCAGTTCAACAAATGCTTTCGCATTGTTGAACACTGTCTTCCCCATCCATCTCCAGAACATCTCCAGTCATCATTTTCCAAATTGACCTCAGTACCCATGGAACAATAGCTGTCCACACTGTCCCTGTGCCCTTGTCCCTGGCCACCGTCTTTCTAGTTTCCTCTCTATGGATTTGACTACATCAGATACCTGCTGTGGACTTAGTGTTGATGCTCCCCCAAAATTCATATTGATGTCCAAATCCCCAGTGTGGTGGGATTTGGAGAAAGTGCCTTTGGTGGTGATTAGGCCATGCGGGTGGAGCCCTCAAGATGGACTAGTGTCCTTATATGAGACTTGAAAGCTCACGCTCTCTCTCTTTCTGGGTCCTGTGAGCACACACCCAGGAAAAGAGCCCTTGCCAGGTACTGCTCACACCGATTCCTTCCTACCTTCCAGAACTATGAGAAATACATTTCTATTATTTAAGCCACCCTGTCTATGGCATTTTTTGTCACAGCAACCCAATCATATGTTATTTTAGCCAGCTTTTTCCTTGCTGTAACTAAAGGACCTAATAAGAACAAATTTTAGGAGGGAAGGTTTATTTAGGGGCTCACGATTTCAGAGGTCCCCTGTCTGTGGAAGGCCGGCTCCTTTCTTCAGGGCTGAACAGCTCAGTGGCAGCAAGACTCCAGGGCACAGGGAGCTCGAGGCGTCACATAATGAAGCTGAGCAGAGGGAGGAGCTCCACACCAGATACAAAATCTGTACCCCAAAGACGCCCACACCACCCTGCTCCTCAGCCACGTCCTCCCACCCTGTGGTTACCAGGAAGTCCCGATCAGGGGATCCACTCACTGATTGGGTTAAGCCTCTTCTATCCCAATCATTGCACCTCGGCCTTCCTGAACTGACTCACACAAGAGCTGTTGGGGGACAGCTCACATTCAAACTGTCACATATGCTATTTGTCCTTCTGTGATGGGCTGATTTCACTTGCTGTGTCTCCTGGTAACAAGGACCCTCTTGAGGCAAGCTGTTTTGCCAGCTTATAGAGGCATGAGTGAGAAAGAAACACATTTTCAAAAATAAATCATTTTCAGGCAGCCACTACTGCAAATGTACCCTTGAGCTCTTGACACCGGGAACCAGCGCCCGCAGCAGGGTGGTGTCAATCGAGCTGGCTGGTCATCAGTTGAGGACTGTTAATGGTGGCAGAGGGGATGGGGGATCCCCCAAGTCACAGGAACGGTAGCTACAGCACAATGTCCAGAGACTTGGTCACAAAAGTGCACAGGTGAACTGGCATGGGAGCTCAGCGCAGGGCATCTCTGTGGACATCTTTTCCAACTGTCATGCCTCCCCCAGTTCATCTGTGTAGTCTGAGGGCTCCTCCTCTACCATCTTTCCCTTTCCTCAGCTTTGCCTGAAATGTTCAGGATCCAACCCCCATTCTCCTAGGGCCATCAAGGATTTCCCACCTTGGATTGCCAAACTTCTTAAACGAGCAGCCACCTTCCTACCTTGGTTCATGTTTAATACAACAATAAAAAAAAAATCTGGCCAGACATTGTACTGGAAGCTGGTGATACAAAAGAAAAATCAGTAAATTCATGCCCTGAATTTTTTTTCGTTAACTTAATTTTGTTACTCTTACTTACTTTCATATTATGTATTTCCATGTAGATTATCATGACATTCCTCCACCAAATGCTTCGTCGGAAACCTAAGCACATAGTATCAGTACACCTACATTTCAAGAAGTATTTCTCAGTGTCATTTAATACTCAGTGGCTACAGGCACCCAAAGCCCCAGGTGTTGAAAGCATGGTCTCCAGTCTGTGGCAGTAGTGGAAGGTGGTGGCATCTTCAGGGTGTGGGGCCTCATGGATGACAGTCAGGTTACTGGGGACATGCCCTTGAACGGGATATTGGGAGCCTGGCCCTCTTTCTGTCTCTGTTTCCAGTCATTCCATCATGTATTCCTACCATGCTGAACTGCGCTGCCACAGGACTAAAGCAATAGAGCCAAGCAACCAAGGTCCAAAACTTCTAAAAAGCTGACTAACATGTCAGTCTGGATTCAACTTTCCCCAAATGTGTTTGTAAACTACTCTGGACCAGTCCACATAGATGGATCGCATCTGGTTGTTATGTCCCTCAAGGCTTTTTTATCCTAACAGAGAGCCCTTTTTGTAGAGGACACTGATTTGATGAAGGTATTAAAGAGGCCACATTGTATTTATCATCATTGTCCCATTAATAAGCCCTTATTCCAGTAACAGTGTTGCACTGGAGATTTGCAAAGGCTGCCTGTGGAAGACACAGAAGGGCACCCCAGGGGGAAGTCAGAGGTCTGGGATAGGGAGGTGCTTGAAGTGGCAAAAGATATCTTCCCAGGGAACATGAGTCCCAAAGGATCAAGAGCTATGTGCCTGACAGATAAAGGGCTCTCCTGGGGTTGAGAACAGTTACACTCCTAAGGACAAACAGGTCCACCCAGGAGAGTGCTGTGTGGGCTATTTGGGGGAAGGGTGACAGACTGAAAGCTGGAGACCCCCGGGGCAGGATTGCCACAGGTCAGCCTCAGTGGGCTTCCTTGCTATAAATATGCCTCTGGTGGAAATGGAAAGCTGGTGGTGGGAATCTCCCGGGCAGGACTTCGGTGATGTCCTGAGGCTGGAAATTCAAAACTGTTAATGTCCCTGCCCTTTGGAGTTGGTAGTCTAGGAAGCTGAGGCCAACTTAAACAACTACGCTATGCTGTCCTATGTTGGAAGTAGATGTGGGGGGCGGGGGGCAGGGGCCAGGGAAGCCAAGAGCCAGCTGAAAGTCTGGATTCCAAAGCCTCCAGGACTCTGCCCATGATACTAGTGTGACGAGAGGGAAAATTGTCACCAGAAAACATGATCCAGGGAATGGGAACCTGGTCCACATGTTGAACGATGCCTGGCACTGTAAGCACACAATAAATCTTTGTTGGAAAGATGAACAGACAGACTGGTGTGAAACAGGCAGCTTTCTTTTTAACTTTTATAACTTTGTCTGTGTCAATTATCAATTTATTGCCTCTCAGCTCTAAATGGACCCTTCACAATGTGCCCTGTGCTTTAAGCACCTCTCCACAATGTATGGCTTTCCACCAGAGCAGGGTCCAGAGGCGCAGTACAGGAGGACAGGGCTGAGACAGGGGTCAGCAGTGCAGGTACGAGTACATCTGGGGAAACCAGCCCAGGCGCTGGATGGACCATGGTCCCCCTGAGATCTTGTAACCTCAGTGTGGCAATAACTGCTTTGCAGCTATCTTGATATGGAAACTGCAGCCCCAGCGTGGCCCACACACAGCCACTGTGGCCTGCCACACGCCACCAGACTCCCACTGAACACCCTCCTCGTTGGTTGTTCATGGCTTTCTCTGCACTGGTAATTCTAGAAGGTTATCTATTGTCGGTCCCTCAGCTCCAGACCAGCTCAGGCCTGACAAAACCAAGCAGCCTCTCTGCTACCTGGTGGCCAAACTGCACCTTCTTGAAGAGATCTGAAGCCCTCCCAGGTTTGGCTCACACAGAATCTAATTACATATGTGTTTTGTACTATTTTGACCTGGGGATTAATCAGTTTCATGTTACTGTAACAAAATATCTGAAGCAATCAACTTATAAAGAAGAAATGTGTTGAGGTCATGATTTTGGATGCTCCCATCCAAGATCAGGTGGCCCCATTGCTTTGGGCCTCTGGTGAGGATGTCAGATGGTAATGGAAAGGAACAAATACATGGTGAGGTGACCACTTATGTACCACAAGCCAGGAAACAGAGAAACAGGAAGGGGGTCAGGGTCCCACAGTCCCCTTTGAGGGCATGTCCTCAGTGACCCGAGAGGCTCCCACTAGGGCCCACCTCCTCCTACATGTCCAGAGAACCTCCTAAAAGAACCACCTTGGAGACCAAGTATTTAATGGATGGGTGGGCCTTGGAAAACATTACCCATATTCAAACCATAACAGCTATCAATATCATGTTTTCCTCATTCAATATTCTTTCGTAAAAACTTTGTAAATGGCCATGCGGTGCTCTAGAAGTTTGATCTATGGATATATAGGGTGTTTCTAGGATTTTCCTATTCTAAACCCTGTCCTTGAGGAGGGAAAACTTCTACCATGGGTGGGTGTCAGTGCAGATATCCTATAAACCTCTACTCTCTTATTTGAATTCCAACAAGTTCACTACAAATGCAAGACGGGACATTTTCATTACACCTACTCTGTGCTACCTCTATGTCTGTGTCACTTTCATTTTCTGAAATGATCAGCAAAAGCGATATCAGGCCATCTCAGGAAGGGATCAGGATTCCACAGTCTCCTTTGATGCCCTGTTACCCGGCTTCAGAGGTGGGGTCAGGTGCACCCGGTTAGGGTGGACGGAGGCCATGACGTGGACAGCAGGTGGCAATCTTGCTGGCTTTCTTGCTGATAAACTCAGCTTTTTCTCAGTTCCTCTGGGCTGGTTCTCCTCCCTAGCAAACGACTCAGAAAGCATCCTTCTCTGTAGTATGCACATCAAAGACAGGAGAAGCTTGGAATGGAGTCCATGAGCCCAGGGTAGGAACAAAGAGGCAAAGCTTGGCTTAGATCTTCTCACTAGAAGGTCACTAGGTTCAGCCATTTGGAACATGAAGACCAGGCTGGGTTTGACTCTTAGCTGAACACAGAATGAAACAAAATAGAGGGAAAATATCCTGGGCTCCTGTGTTAACCCAATAAGCAGGAAGGATTTAAAGATTTTTGCAGTCACACCCTTACATTGAAATATATTCCATCATTTTGGGACAGATATTTGGAGACATCTAGAATACGTTTAAAACATAAACGAGCCCAACACGGCTGAGCCTAGGCTGTGGGCTGTACTTTCCCAGGGAAAACTCAAAATCTGCTGTGGCTTTGTTCACTGGCACTACGGAATTTCAGCCTTGTGATTTTTGAGTGGTTCCAGTGGTTTCTTGGAGAGGAAAAGGGTCTCAGTGGTTAACAAGGTGGAACATGAGGTCCTGCCTGAATTGACTATGTTTCAGAGGCTAAGCTTAGAGGAAAACCCATCCCATATTCTAGTCTTATAGTGAGTGCCAAAATAGGTTATTCTAATAAGATGGGTCCCCAGCTACTGTCTAAAACTCCATTTCTGAGAGCAGCAAGATGGATTGTTTTCTCTCGAGAAGCTGACTCTAATGTGCAATCCTCTACCTCTTGGGTCCATATGGCTGCCTCCCTTTAATTACGGGTTAGGACGAATTTGTCATAGTTCACATCCTGTTCTGCTGATGAACCGCCTCTGGCAGCTTCAATAATGTGGTCTGCTCATCTGCTACTCCAAGAGCTAGGAGCAGATGAACAAAAACACAGCAATGATCAATGTCTTCTGAACTCAGCGTAAAGAACTCTGTGAACGGACTGACCCAAATGCTGAGTACAACTTTCCTTGGAGCTGGAGTGAAGTTTCAGGGGCCAACTTTAGCATGACTTCAATCTCCTCAGCCAGCGGTACATCCCATGTGCGGGGCACAAGCAGTAAAAGTGATTTTCAACCCACTGAGTCCCAAGATTTTAGTTCTGCAAACTTTTCAGTGAAATTGACACAGGTTGCTAAAATAGGTTGGGAATCAATCTAAAGCTTATATAGTCTTTATATATTTTTCAATATATGGAAATAAACATTTTCAAACACTGCAATCACTCACTTATTACTTTTCTCAAAGGAATAGAACTCTAAAAGCATATTTATTTCAAAGTGGTATATTTGATCAATTTTTAAAAATTTTTTAAAGAAAGAGGGGACAGTGAGAGACAGAGAGAAGCAATGTTTATTTAGTTTTTTTCATGGGACTGTCATTCCTTGGACACTTGATTGTGTACATGGTGCTGGGGTTCCAACTTGCATATTCGCACATGCCAGGCAAGCGCCGTAACTGCTGAGCCACCGCTCCAGCCCCAATTTAAGATTTTTATAAGTGTTTTATATATAGAATGACGGGGCATAATGGCTTAAAGAGACACCAGAATGTTTACCTCAGAATAAATCTGTGTCAAAGTAGGGTGAGGTGGCCCTCTTGAATGATTCTGTTATTGCTCAAAAGCTTCTTGTGACTCTTTTTTTATGGAACTTGGCCACATTTCATTCCATGAAACAACTATGGTGGTAAATTCTGTATATCTTTTGAGGATGGATTTACTTCCTGGAAATAGTTAAGATTCAGAAATAAGTCAGATAAATGAAATCAGTGATTAAGCTGATTGATGTTTCCTAGATGTCAAGGATGAAATATGATCTCCTAATGTAGCAAAACTCGTGTGTGTGTGTGTGTGTGTGTGTGTGTGCAATGATCCACAAGCCAGGTCTTGAAGGAAATCTCAGAAGAGGAGTCCAGCAAAGGCCTGATAAATAGATGAATTTTAGGAAAATGTCTGTCTCTGTGTTAGAGAGAGCATGCTTATTTCAAAGGTCAGCCTCTCACATTCACTGAGAAAGTCCGTTTCTGTACTGACCTGGTGAAGGACGATGATGGCAGCTAATAGAGTAGCTGATGGAACAGAAGTTGGTTTTTCGCTCATGTGCTAGTCTGTCAGATGGATGAAATCATGCTGAATGAAGTTAGTCAAACCCAGAGAGTCAAGGGTCAAATGCTTTGAGGCTGGAGCTAAACCCAGGCTTGGGTGAAAGGTAGTCAAACTCATGTATTAGACCCAGCAAAGGCGTAGCAACACATAATCTAGGGTAACCATAGATATGTGGGGGGGTCATAGAGGAAGGGGAGAGGGAGAATAGGGAGGGATCTAGGGAGACAATCAACAATGTAGTACAATCTTTACCCCCCTGAGAATCCAAATAATACTTATGCAATCATTTAATTCTGGAAAATTCACTGTCTAAGCATTAATATCGCTTGTAAGGGGCGAAATATAAAAGAATCAGGAGACTGGGGTGTGGGCGATGTGGGAGCAATTTTGGTTTAGGAACAAATGCGTATCATATTGTTACTTTATATGCATTTATGACTGAATAATAATTCAACACCTTAATAAAATCAAAAGAAAGTTAAAGAAAAATAGAAAGTCTGCCAGATTGAGTTGGTGAGGAGACTCCATCTTGGGGAGCCAGCTTTCTCCCAGCTTGTTACTCTGCCGTCCGAGGCATGCCCCAGCCTCATGTTCCAAGCCAAGCTCCTGCCCTCACACTCATGGTTGAGCAGCAAAATGGCCTACAGGAATAAGAAAAGAGCCAAGGTACCAGAAGTCCCCCAGTCTCTGGAGGAAGACTCCTGCACAGCTCCTCTCACATCTCCTTGGCCATAGCCTTGTCAAAGGTCCTGTGCAGCTGGAAAGGAGTCTGGGGCATGCAGTCTCACCCCAGGCAGCCATGTCCCCAGAGGACAGCCAGGCTCGATCACAATGGTGGCAGAGAGGAGCAGACGGCAGGACTGGCGCTAGCATTCTATGTCATAATTACCTATACTCACACCTTACACGGCAGTGAGCTTGAAGGAAGCAGCATCACTTGCTGCAAAAATCTCATAACAGGGCTGGAGCGGTGGCTCAGCGGTTATGGCGCTTGCCTGGCATGCGCGAGGACCCAAGTTCAAACCCCAGCACCACGTACACAACTGAGTGTTGTAGCAACAAAGACCGCATGAAAAACTGAATAAAATTGTTTCTCTCTCTCTCTCTCTCACTGTCCCTCTTTCTTTAAAAAAAAAATCTCATAACAGAAACAATGATTCTAGTTCTATTTATAAATCATTTCCCAATCATTGAATCAGAAATTGTGCCATATGCATCAAATATACACATTGTTTCATTTCATCCTCCTAACACCTACTACGACAGACAAGCAAACAGATTTAGAGATGTAAAAAGTTTCCGACTGCCCCAGATGACACAGCTAGGAAACCCCAGTTAGACTCTGATTCAAAGTCACACACCTCCTTAGCGTGGGCTTCAGTCACATTTCATCCCTCCGCATAGGGAAAGTCTAGGAGCATTTGGGAAGGCTAAAACTGTGAATTAGCGACTTTCACTCAACAGAGTGAAGTGTGCACCGTGAGGAGGGGGCACTGTGATGGGCTCAATTTGTTAGAGCCAAGTTAGGGTGAGAATCCCTCCAGGTGAGACACCTGGCCATGCCATCCAGAGCCGTTTCTTGTCATTTCAATGTTGGTTTAATTATCCTCATTCTACCAGTGTTTACCAGGAGACAAAGGAGAGAAAGAAAATAGGGAAGAGAGGAGGGAAAAATGGGGGAAAGGGTTGGGAAAAAAAGAAGGAGAAAGGGAGAGGGAATAGGAGGAGATAAGGAAGAGGAAAGAACAGGAAGGGAGGAGAGAGGGGGGAGGGAAGTTTCCCATAAATGGACCAGTTTCACTGTCAACCCAGCCTGGGACTCCTTGTGAAAACAAGCCCATGATGTTAAAACATTTCCAGTACCGGGAAATGACAGTTTTTGCCCCTGGAACGAAATGTTCTCTCCTAGCACTTGGGGTGAACCTTTAGCAGAATGGGAGAAGGAACTGTATTTTCTTGGTTGTCTTTTTTCAAAACAACATGATGGAAGCTGATTTAGTACAGAAAATAGTGAATGACTACTGACGATCCTTCGGTACTGCAAAAACTGAGAGTTCGCTTATCGGAAAACAATATAGTCTGCAAGGTGTAATCTCATTTCCTGCTCAGCATCTGGGGATCTTGACAAGGGCTGAAGCTGATGGTGTGAGCCCGTGAGAAAGAAGCTCTCAGCTGCTAAATGTTGAAAGCTGTTTCATTTACAGTCCCTGGCAGAACTCATCTGGCTGTTGAGGACCTCAAATCCTGCATTATTTTGTTGAAGGAGAAAAAAGCATCAGTGTCTAAAGAAATTGAAATTATCCCACTGAATAAAATCCCAAGCCAAATTTTCACTCGCACTCGCACTTTTATACATGGAAAGTTATGAAGTAAATCCTGACTCTGGGAATAGAGAACGTGTAGTAAACAGATAAGGAATGCTGAGAAAGTTAGAGGGGTCTTTTAAAAGTCCTTAAGCTTTGGATACACAGTGTGACTTCATTTCCACTTTCCAGGAGTCCAGAGATCCCCCAAGCAGCTTAATGTCCTTAGGAGTCACCCTGGAATTCTCAGCTCAGGTAGAGAGGAAAGATGTAAGAGCCAGCCTGGGTCTTTGCCCTTCTCCCCTGTCTGGGGTGCAGACATCGAGGGGCTGATGCGTCACCAGCTACCAGGCCCTCACAAGTACTTTTCCAAGTATGCCATCTGGTCATTAGACACTGTTTTTGACATTAATGGTCAGGGATCAAGATCACTCATGATTGTAAGTACTCCATGTCTCCCTCTACATTTTGGAGTTGTGGAAAGCAGAGATGACACCCTGTACTCGGGGGCAGATAGCCCTCCCTTCCTATCAGAGGGTTCTACACCCAGGGATTCAACCAATCCCAGATAGAAAATATTTGAAAAAACATTGCATCTCTATTAAAAATGCGCACATTTGTGCCTGTGCTTATTCCCTACATGATACGACAACTATTTACACAGCATTTACATTGCATTGGGTATTATAAGTAATCTATACAAACACTGCACTTTTATTTATGATTGGTTCTTTTTAGTTATACATGATAGTAGAATATACTACGACATACTTATAAAAGCATGGAATAGGAGCTGGAGCAGTGGCTCAGCAGTTATGGTGCTTGCCTTGTATGCACAAGGATGTGGGTTCGAACCCCTGCACCACGTACACAACTAAGTGTTATAGCAACGAAAGCCACATGAAAAACTAAATTAAAAAAAAATGATTGTCTCTTTCTCTCTCTCCCTCACTGTCCCTCTCTCTTAAAAGCATGGATTATAATTTGTTGTAGTTCAGTCCCCAGTATTTCCCCTTCCTCTCCCTATCTCTCACCCCATTCCCTTTCCTTTCCTCTGTTCGTCTTTTTGCTATTGAAATTCACTATGGTATCTTCATATGTGTACATAGGAAAGTCAGGTCTGAAACATTCCACTGCCTTTCCCTAACGCATCCCTCCTGCCTCCCTTTCACTCCTCTTCGTCTACTCCTCTGATCTTTTTTTATTCTTTTTTAAATCTCTTTTGACTTTTTTAGACTGGCTTATTTCACTTAGCATCCTATGCTATTTTATATAAAGGACTTAGCATCTGAGATTTTAGTGTCTGCGGGGGTCCTGGAACCAGTCCTCCAGGCCTTCCAAGGAACTGCGATTTCATAATCCACCCCCAGAGCTCCATCTCCACCTCTGCACGACTCACAACTCTAATCCCCCATTCATTCCTTGGTTGGTTGTTCTTTCACCCATTCATGTTCTTCGCCCATTGTAAACATCTTTTTGTTTGGGCACGACCCAAACAAACATTTTTTGTTAGAACTGAAGGCAACATAAGGGTATGCAGGTTAGTGCAGAGTACTGGGAGGATTCAGGACTGCAGGGGGCTGGGGTGGGACACTGCTGCTGGTGAAGGGCATCAGTCATTTCTGAGGAGCTGGGTTGGCCCCCTCTGAATCCTTAACAGCCCCTTAGAGCCTGGCTTGCAGAAGGTGCTTAATAAATTCTTATTGGATTGCAAACCTTCAGTGGCCGCCTTCGGTCACACCTGTAGGTGTCTAGAGTATCCAGCTGGGGCATCTGATCCTGAGGATATGCATTTTCTCTGAGATTAGAAACTGGCAGACTTTAAGAGCCAGATGCCCTATGCTCATAGCCATAGATAATCAAGGGAAAACTACCCTACTGGCAGCAGTACCCTCACAAGTTGCACCATGTTCTTGATCTGGAGCTCCAGAGAAAGGCACTTCTTGTCCTGCCAGGTCCTACCCAGGGTCGAGGAGGGGCCAAGTCTGTTTCCTGGTTTTCCTTTGCACAATCCATAACTGTAGCCATCATATTGGCAGCAAAAGTGCTTCTTCCTTCCTACACTGCCCAGAGAATAGTGTTTCCACCTGAAAAAGGGAGACTACCTCTAGCTCCTGATGTGAGCAGACTGGCCAGGGAAGGCTCAGCTGACCTTCCCAGAGCAGTGAGGGCCTTGGCCCTCCACAGGAACTACAGCCCAGTGCCCGTCTTCCCCTGGGTCTCTACTGCCTCTGCCCCCCCAGGGGAGGGGGACTCTGACACTGCTCCCAGTGGGGCTGGCCACTGAGGCCATGGAGCTGCCCACAGCACTTTTTTCTTGCTTTCCAGCAAGAGAGGGAAGGAGGGGAGACCTATCTTTGAGGACTGCTCCTCTGAGCAGCCATAGCCAGGAAAGCAGAAGTAGAGGGTGCCACAGGATTTTATTCACTGTTTACTTTCAAAGATCAGTCGGTGACCCAGTGGCTAGTTGCCCTGGGGAGAAGCTACTTCCCTGCTTCCCTGTTCCTTTCCAAGGTCTCTATTGGAAAATCTCCCCTATGCTAATGGCTGAGAGGCTGGAGGAAGAGGACAGTTCTACTCAGGGCCGTAGTGCCCCTCTCCGGTGGTTCATGACCTCAAGAACCTTCTGTTCCTCTCACAGATGCTGTTGTCATTGCCTTCTGGGTGAGCCTGGCTGCTTTCGTGGTGCTCCTCTTCCTCATTCTGCTCTACATGTCCTGGTCCGGGTCCTCACCAATGAGGTAAGTTGGAAGGGGGAGGGCATTCGGGGAACCAGGGACACTGAAGAGCAATGACATCGTGGAAGAGGAATGAAGTGCCGATTCACACCACACCACAGCAGACAGCCGTGCCCCACAGAACAGAGTGTTCTTCAACAAAGAACAGCAGATCCGACCTTGGTTCCATGAGATTATCTCTCATGTTGTAGACATTTCAGTGTGTGTGAGTACCATCTGATATTTGCAGACGACACAATTGCCTAATGACCCACTTTTCTGAGTAATCTGCATCGTTAAGCAACTCGACTGTGCCTTAAAGTCATCTAAGATGACATAGTGTATGACTGTTTATGGGAAATGTCAGGACTAGGCAAATCCATAGAGATGGGAAGCAGTTTGCTGGTCATCTAGGGCTGGGTGAAAGCAGGGGAAAGAGGAGAGAGTGATTATAGGTTCCTTTGGGGAATGATAAGTGTTCTAAAATTAGATTATGGTGACAGATGCAAAACTATGAATAAACCTAAGGGCATTACACACTTTAAGTGGGTGAACTTTACAATATGTAAAATATATCTCAATACAGATAAAGAAAGTAACAAAATGACTCCATGTACCATGTAAGTGTTGGCAACCCACTCACTAGGGAAATGAGACCTTAGATTAGGCATCTCTGTCACTGTTTCCTCTTGATTGCTGGATGTGTGCCTCAGTATTGGTTGTACTGGAGACAAAATCTAGGAGCTTCAAGCTGTCATTAGAACTTAGTTCTTTATATGGGTCTTTTCCTGTGCCAGACAATTGGCCTGCTACATCCAATTTTTCATTCAACTGTCATTACCCTAATGTTTGTACTTACAAGGGCTGACAAAGCTGATGGGCCCAAGGGTGGGCAGAGGACGCAGTGACAGCCATCCAGAAGCTGACCAACGGCTGTGTGGCCCGGCAGACAAGAACTGCCTGTCTGATGCCCAGTTTCAAAACTGGAATCGGCAGCAAAGATGATCCCTAATAAGATTTAGGAATTAAAAGTTGCTCCCTCTGAGTGCTCTTGCCATGAGGAACAAAGGGACGAAGGGAGGAAGAGGGGGAAAAAAATGAAGGCTGTCATAGCCTCAGGGCTTCTGACAGAAGGCACCTCAGCCCCCACAGGCTCCTATCCTGTCCTCTTCATCCAGGTTAACATTATGGCCACAATGAAACCTTCCTCTGGCTCAGACAGCAGCCCGCACATGCCTCATTTCACCTGATGTTATCTGTGGGGCACTTATTGTCCCTATTTGTGGATGAAACTCAAGAATTGGGAAGTGATGGCTGGGGCCTGTGCCAGACCGCTGTGACCCTGCCCCCAGCTTCAGTGGGCACAGTACAGGGAGGATGACTCTCCTAGCTAAGACACAGGCGGAGCTTACTCAGACCAGTGGCTGGATGGAAGATGAATCTGCTCCAGACCACTGGAAATGAGCAGAGGAAGTGACTTTGAGGGACACACCTGAGGCCTAGTTCCTGACAGCACTTCTCAGATCCCTATAACGGATTCAGGGAGCTGGCAGACCCCTCCTCTGCTCCCTGGGCTTTCCCCAGGGCTGTGGGCAGGAAGGAGGGGTGACAGGAAGATAGTGCAGGTGAGGACTGGTTTCTGGCCAGCTCTGATGCCTGCCATTTGCTCTGTCCACAGGAGTGGCCCCCAGCATCACCAAGTGTGTCCATGGAGTCACAGCCTCAACCTCCCCTCCTGTCTCAGGAGGGCCTCCCGGGGGACAGTAGAGGCACCAGGAAGCAGAGCTGGGGCTGACTAGTGGCTCCAGCACAGGAGAGGCCTCTGCCTCAGCCCGTGGCTCCCACAGCTCTCCTTCGGGAACAGCCCTGGATGGGGGTCCCCAGGGCATCAGAAGGAGGCCCATGAGCCTGGAGACAACCTCTCAATTAACCATGGCCAAGTGGAGCGAACTGGCGAACCAACCAACCTGGACACACGTGCTGCCTTTTCAAAGCCTGTTTACAAGCAGCAGAAAGTGACCAGGTCAGCAATGGCTACAAGGTGGTGCACTGTCAGCATTTGTCAAAAGCTTGCAGGTGGCCCCTCTGGCATAAAGTTGTTCCAGGCACGGCTGATTTTATTTAGCATGCTTAACCTGGCCCCTTACTTCTTACATTCACTTTGGGAGAAGTAGGAAAATAAAGAGATATGAATTAAAACTATGTGCTGACCCCTGCCACTTTGCCATTCCTTCTGCGATTCCTGCCCGGGTGTGCTTGGTCCACCTGCACCTGTTGGACACTGGGGAAGCCAGCAGAGTGCTCGTGTGTCTTCCAGTGCCAAGATGTGGTGGTGTTGGCCCTGCCTGACCAGCTGATCAGGGTCACGCCTCCCTGCCCATCTAGCTTTTCAACATAGAGCCCAAGGGGTGTCTCCCCTGGAGGGAGGAGCAAGCCTGTGAGCCCGGCAGGCAGCACCTGAGCCCAAAGGGAGCAAAGCAGACTCCATGGTGGCAGTGTGACAAGCTGTTGAGGCTGGCAAGTGGAGTCTCACTTTAGATGGCACTTGAGATCATGGACCTGAGAGCCCTGAGTATCTCGTCCTCTAGTCCCCGAAGCCCTGGCCTGGAGAAGAGGCAGCATCATGCTGCAAGGTCCTGAGAACCCTCATGTGCCACCCACAGCTTTCAGGCAGGTAGTTACGTTTTGTTTTTAAAATAGTGATTTCCCTTTTTCACAATGGCATTTAAAATATAGCTGTCCTTTGGAATCCACAGGGGTTGGTTCTAGGACTGTTCAAGGTTTCCAAAATCCATGGAGGCTCTTCCCTTCTGTGAAGTGACATCCTCCCGTACATCATCATCTCTAGATGACCTAGGACCTAAACCAGCACAAATACGAGGAAACAGTCGTTACCCTGTGTTGAGAGCATGACAAGTCTGTGCATGTTCAGTTCAGAAGCAGTTCTGAGTATTTTTGATCTGGGTTGGTTGAAACCCAGATCCAGAGAGCTGGCTGTATTTATAATTCAATGTTTTGGGCTGTATTCCTGATGAAGACCATGTATGATCTGTTCTCCACACGGTGAGACACCTCCTCCAGCCCAGTGACTGGAAAGTGACTCCACAGGGTGAGGGCCAGGTGTGGTCTTGCAAACTTGGGTGCAGTGAATTTGGAAAGGGAAGAAAAGATTGGTGAGCATGGAAATGGAGAGAAGGGCATGAGTTGCTAAACATGACCACTCACTGAGCTGAACCCAGTTCTGAAGTCCCTGTGACCACCTAGTGCTCCTTTTACTTCTTCTATCCGGTATCAGCCACAGAAGGCAGGGGGACAGCTCCTTGCAGAAACAGCAGGGAAGGGAGTCAAATCACCAGCTGGCATGGGGGCATTCGGAACAGGACAGGTGTGATCAGTGGCCCCCAGGGCTGCCTGGCAACCTTTTCCTTCCCCAGGGCTCATGCCGGGGTGGTAGGTGTCACCAGGTGAGCTGAGCATGCCTGCCCCAGCCACGCAGGGAAATCCACCCAGTCACTGTATCTAAGAACCTTGGAGACAACTGATGCCTGGGGCCTATAACAGAGCCAAGGAAATCCACCCTTTGAGTGGCCCCTTCCTGCCTCTCCTGGAGGCCTGGGCTGCAGGGACATGCCCCAGACCCTGCTCCTCCAGTCTGTGATCCTCAACATACAAGAGTCAGAGGAGTTTGTGAGCAGAGGAAACTTGGTGAGCACATAACAGAAGGGTAAGACAAAGGTAAAGAGGGACTCATGAAGAGAAGGCAAAGGAAACAGGCTTTGCAGGAGCAACGTGTGCAGGAGGCAACTTGAATCCCAACGTAGGATTTCAACCTCAGAATGTTCTCGACATTGATGCGCCATCTTTTGAGAAAGGAGTGAACAGGAGAGATAAATGGTCCTTTCTTTGCAGAAACGAGCCCTATTTGTGGTAAAGAGACTATACAAAGTAAGCATTACTCTTAACTGTTAAAATCTTAGGTCATTTAAAACATAAAAGAGTCTAAATAATGCTAGTGACACAAAAAAGTGTAAATGTTTAAGGCAAAACCAGTCCTCCGCGCTATGTCTATTATACAGGACAAATTAAATAGCGGCTTCCCAACGAACTTAACAACACGCCAACACGCCCAGGGTCTGAAAGGACCCAGCTAGGATTTCAACTGTGAAATTCATGAAATTTCATATTGATTTTTGTTAGCTACCATAATGTTTGAACCTCAAAGTCAAATTCTGACATAAAATAGCCTTTTCTGGAATAGGAATAAAATAGCCTTTTAAAATCAATCAAAGGAAAACACAAAACAATACAAAAATAGACATTTAATATTGAGAGACTGTAATATTCAAAATCCCCTCTTTGAAACATAACTATGTTTTTTTTTTTTTTTTTAAAGAGAGAGGGACAGTGAGAGATACAGAGAAAGAGAGAAACAACTTTATTTAGTTTTTCACATGGCCTTAGTTGTTCCAACACTTAGTTGTGTACGTGGTGCTGGGGTTTGAACCCGGGTCCTCGTGCCTGCCAGGCAAGCGCCGAAACCGCTGAGCCACCACTCCAGCCCCAGAAACATAACTTTAAAAACACAGGCTGGGGCTGAAGGGGTGGCTTGGCAGTTAAGGCACTTGCCTGGCATGCACGAGGATGCAAGTTCAAATCCCAGTACCACGTATATAATGAAGTGCTGGAGAAACAAAAGCCACATGAAAAACTAAATATAAAACTGATTCTCTCTCTCTCACTGTCCCTCTCTCTCTTTAAATAACAAAAACAAAAACACATACACTGTCTTTCTAAAACAGAAGTCAAACCATATTATACTTAAGAATTTAGTATAACATCCTTTGACTTAATAAACAACAAACACTGCAGGAATTGACTCAGAGTATATAAAATATTGTTATAACTTCTTTTAGACAAAAAACTTTAAATATCATTCTTCATGATCATCAAAAAAAAAAAAAAGTAGGACAGATTTTTCAACATTTTAGCTTCAATATCCATGAATTTGTTCTGCACTCACAAGTATCCTTGATTTGAGGCTTTCCAGTGAAGCATGAGGGACTCCCAGAGGGAGGAGAAAGATCCTCTCACCGGCCTTAATGGGTCTTGTGGCCTTGACGCACCTGCAGTCACGCAGCTCTGCCCAAACATATGGTCCCTCACGCTTATTATCAATTGGTCAGTTAAATAAAGTCCTTCCAACAATTTTCAGAAAACGGAGTCAATGTGTTGAACCTGTCATTTCACGCTTTTTATGGAAATCTGACCCATCCAAACTTCTAGAAGTTGGTGTTCAGGCCTGAGGTAGAGCAGCAGTGTCTGAGCAGAGCACCACAATGGCCTCCTCTTCACCACCTGCTGTGTCCTCTGAAGCATCGCGGACCATTTGAACATGGGCCAACAGGGTGTCCGGCCGCCGGGTGCCCAGCCAGACGTCTTTAACATACAGAGACACTAGGAAAGCTGTGGAGGCAAAGGAAGAGCGCCCAGGCTGTGAGGATGTGCACCCACACGGAGGGAAAGCCAGCCTCCCGCCACACCTGCAGCAACCCCGGGCCAGCGCACACGGAAAACTACTTTTACGTTGGCTTAACTTCTGTGTTGGTCCCTTTGATTTTAAAGTGCACCTTTCTTCTGAAGAATACGAAAATATAAATAAGAATATTTAAAAATATAAATGATATAAAAAGAGATTACTGCAAGACAGATCTTTTCTGCTTTTAAGCACCAATGGCCGGAGCCAGCCCTGAAGTCTGAGAAGCACTGCCCAGAATCTTCTCAAATCATGTCCTCAACCACATGAATGAGACTGGCTTATGGACAAAAGACTCACTCCCCTGGCTTCAGCCAAACGAGAAGAGGGTCACCCACTACCAGTAAGTTCATCTGCTGGCCTGCTCGCTCTTCCGCTCCCAACTCCCCTCTAAGCCCCTCAGTGAAGGAGCATCTTCCCAGATGGCGGAGGCCACACCTGACCCCCAAGTCCTCTGGCAGTCATTAAAGCCACACAATTCCTTCTTCACTCACTCCTGCACTCCAAACTGTGAACATCTGCAAAATGCAAGCACGAACCGGGTGCATGAGTATCTGTGCACTTGTGCAGATGCCCATACACGTGCGCATGCACACACACAAGCCTGGCCATCACATGAAACACTATCCTCCACCTGGGGGGTAGTCACACCCAGCGCCCTGCTCCGTGGGAGAGCCCCTGAGGTTCTGAGGGGTGCCTTTCTCCACCGCCAACGTGACTATCATTGGCTTTTCACCTGGAAGCTAAGGCAAAGATTTCCTCTCCCTTCATATCAGGGCCAAATGGCAAACTCTTGGCAATCCCCAGAACTGGGAGAGACCACCCAAATACTTCACTGAAGCATCAAACTGAAGATGTTTCTGGCAGCGGCCTACCTGGCTCTAATGAGCATGAGCCCCCACCCAGCCTACTCATGCATTCCTTCAGCTTCCAAAGAGCCAGGGTTACCTCGTGTGGCTTTGTCTTTCTCATCCACAGATGTCCACAGGGCTTCCACCGCCGAGTGGAAAGGGCTCTGCACCTGGCCCTGGGCTGCCACCAACTGCAGCATGACCGTGGTGAACAGGTGGGCCACATCCTGTGCAGGCCCCACCAGCTGCTCAGCACTGCAGAGGCGGCTGTATAGCTTAAACATGCTGCTCCTCACAGCACTGTCCCCAAGGAGGTCAGACACCACCACTGTGTGTGGCAAAATGTGGTTCTTGAGCCAGCCAAGGAGTCCCATAGCTTCTGTCCTGCTGAGTGGGCGCTCAGCCCCTGACTGCAGCACCCAGCTGACCACCAGGGAGGCAGTGGTGTACACAGGGTCTGGTGCTTTGCTCTCCAGGGTGGTTTGGCCTACAGGCTCCCGAGTGGATTCAGGCCCACGGACCACTGGACTCCAGTAGGTCAGTATAGACCTCAGGAAATCTTTGCATGTCTCCAAGCTAGATGCTGTCAGCTCAGGGTCATCCATCACTTCTGCCTCTCCAGGCCTCCTCTTTCGGCCCCGCAGGCCTTTGGTTCGGGCTGGCACAATGGGTCTGTTCTTATCCTTGAGCATTTCTGTCAAACACAGAAAAAAAGGCAGTGAGGCTGGGGCCCCTCCTGTCAGCACAGATCTTCCTCCAAAGAGTGGAGAGAGAGGGGCAGCGGACCTCTCCCACATGACATCCACTGTGACTGCTGTTACTGATAACACATTCATTACTGTATGACAAAAGTCAGGAGCAGTGGTGCACCCGTAGTCCCAGCTCCTTGGGAGGCTGAGGCAGGAGGATTACTGGAGTTTGAGGCCAGCCTGGGAGACACAAGGAGACCCCACCTCTAAAAAAGAAAAAGAAATATATTGGAGGAAACAGACCTACACATAGAAGTGTCACAGCTTGCATCCAAGAGGTCTGGCCCCAGTTTATTTTCCTGACCCCACACTATGGGGCGAGGTGGGGCGAGTAGCTCTTAGCTGCCTCCTACCTGCTTCACAGGTCAGCGCTCTTACACTCAAGTAGGCTAAATGACTCACCCAAGGGCAAAAGCTACTTAGTAGCCAGGCTGGAACTTAGAGCAAGGTCTCCCCACCCGCTTTCTGGCCTGGAGGCTTTAGAAATGCTGCTTGGATAGGAAGGAGTGCAGGCTGCTCTGGGTGGACCTGAGGAAGCTTGGGAGCAGTCATGGGTTCTGACACTTACTTATCAGGTCCTGGACTTGGCACTTCTCAACAGCTGCTCTCAGGTCTTCTTGCAGTTTGGTGTCTCTTGCGATGAGGCTCCACTTATGCAAGAGGACCAGGACATCTTTGGTGGAAAGCACAGTCTCGTTTACTGTGAATCGGCCCATGTCCTTAAAGGCCTGCAGGACGGTGGCTCGGTACCTTAGCACCGAGTCGAGTGTCTTGAAGAAGCTGGTCAGCTGGGCGGAAGCCAAGGTGGGCCTGTTTGGAAGTCAATGTTACAGACTGACCAAAGCTGCCTCTCTCTTCTGGGAGGCTGGTGCAGGACTGGAGTGGCCAGCCCATGCCATACAGCTCACTCAGGAACCAGGTTTCCCTTCTCAACAGACACCCAGACAAGGAAAAAGTGAATTGCTCCAGGGAGGTGGAAAAGGAGACCCAGAGTCCAACCCCTGCCCCAGAGGAAGACAAATCTGTTTGGAAGCCTCAGCTAGGTGGAGTAGTAGGTGGAGAAAGCTTGTGGGGTCAGGTGCCAGAAGATGCGAACAACTCCACCCCAGGACTGCTGATTCCTTCCTACTGGCCTCTGAAGCTTCAGACACGGCACAGGCAGGGAAAGGCTCACCTTAGATGCTTCATGAGTGCCACAAGGACATAGAGGAATTCGTTGACCAGGTGCAGGGCGAGCAGCTTGCGAGGCTCATGGGAACTGGGCTGGCCGGGTGGCTGGCTGTTCCCCTCCACATCTTTATCTCCCAGGTTGGTCACCCACAGTGTGTGCAGCAAGGAGATCACGTTAGAGAGCAGCTGAGTCTCCAGAAACCTGAAACCAAACACATCAGCTGTCCAGCCCTGCCACCCCTCCTCCTGTTGGTGAGACCAGTCTTTGGAAGTAGGAAGGTGGGACTGCAGAATAGGATGTGGTACTGTGGCAGTGCTGTGTGGGGGCACAGTGGCCTGCATTTACCCTATCTCCTCATCTTCTCAAAAAGCACACCTTCTAAATAAAAACAGGGTGCCCCAGGTACAAATGCTCTCCTTCCTAGCCAGAGGACTGCCCTAAGTCCCTTCAGAAATCCTGGAGCTGCTGCACCATGCCACTCCATTTATGATAGCAATCCGATTTCTAAAACATCAAGATGTTAGCCAGAGGGCTGGAGCGGTGGCTTAGTGGTTACGGCGCTTGACTGGCAAGCGCCAGGACGTGAGTTCAAATCCCAGCAACATGTACATAACGAAGTGTCTGAGGAATGAAAGTCACATGAAAAAAGAATGTTAGCCAGAAACCTCAAGGCATTAGCCAGGAGCCAGGCATAATTGGCTAATTATGCCTCCTATAAATCTGAAACAGTCTTAAAGCCGATGTTCAAAGATATAGGATTTAGAAATATTACTTTCTTCTACATAATTTTAAGTAACACTTAAAAAAAAAATGCACAAAGGGCCTGCAGGCCCCTGGGCTTCTGCCAGTGGTTACTTCTTTGAAAGACAAACTCCTCTAGCCAAAAGCAGTCTGTGACAGTCTTCGGCTCTCCCACGGGCCTCGACCTCTGAAGGTGGTTAGGGATCGGAACAAACCTCCGACTCTGGACTCCTGTGCCACTGCAGCACAGGTTCACCTCTGAGCAACTAGACTCTGTGCTGGGCACTGCACCACTGCCACGCTGGGGATTTTGGTAAGCTGCACTTGCTCAGGCCTCAGATGGCAGGACACTATCTCAGACCCGATGGAGCTGACCAGCACCCCAGAGGAGGAGCAGGAGCCACACATAACACAGACAGGAAGACTGGTGGGGCCTCTGCCAACATGAACGGCAGCTGGTGTCTGTCGTTCCAAGGCAGATAAGAGTCACTGAAAAGACTGATAAAAAGTCATTTGGGCATTACCAGGAGCTGGACTGCCAGGCACATCAGGCCTCAGAGGACACCGTTTCAGAGAGCATGGCGTCTACTCCAATTGGCACCAAACCCAACAGTAGATATCGTGTCTCCATTCTGCCTTCCTCCAACCTGCTATATGCAAAAAGCACTTACTTGCTCTCGAGGATGTGTAAAACCCACGTTAAAAGGCTATAGTCCCGTATGATTTCATAGGCAGATCTGGCAACTTGGGTAGCATTCTGTAGAATTTCCAGGATCCAGTTCTGAAAATCCAAAACAAAACAATACTCCTCAGTGGGAGAATCAAACTTCCCCATCAAAGCCACAATTTTAAAAAGGCAATGGTATGCTGCCACTACAGGTGGCTGCTACAAATGAAGGTTGCTTTGTTAAATCCGTCAGAGTGTCTATGAAGGAAAGCATCCTTCCCCACCAGTGACAGCCAGAGGATAGTCTTCCAGCAATGACAGGCCTGGGGTAAGCTGCCACAAATACATCAAAAGGAACCGATCCACAAGCAAGAATAATCCAGAAACCACACGGCCTAGATATGCAGCAGCCTAATGGGGAGAGGTGGGCCCATTCTACCCAGCTGTGAGCCACTGGCACCCCACTCTGTCCCTTCTGTTTCACCACCTGGAAAGGGGGCAATTAAGATGAGACCATCCCTGAACCACTCACTGGTGCCTCACAATTCTCACATGCCTTAAAAAAAAAAAAAAAAAAAAAAAGCTATTGTACTCAAATTCTGCTTATTCCAACATGCTTCTTAATCCTGCCTCATTCCTATTCCCCCACATTTGCAAAATATCAGAAACAAAAGCCAACCACTAGAAATTAATCTAAATACCAAAGCCTTTTTCTATATACTACTTCTTAAAAAATACATATATGTCAGCTCTTGGTTCTAGGAGATGGGGTCAAAGGTCATATTCCTGATTAGCCAGGGGAGGCAGGCAGTTGAGACTCCCAACAGTCCTTCCCTTCTGAGTTTTGATGGACTGGGCCAGTTCCACAGTCATGATTATTGATCAGTCCCTTTCTTGTGAAAGTGAAGTAAGAGGCATTCCCATCAGTCAAGGGCACAGTGTGAGGAAGGCAATGAAAAGCATTTCGTCAGGGGACAAATGATACTGGTGTCACAACACTGCTGTCCATGAGTGAATCAGCCTGCACGGCATGCAGGCAGAGGACGGGCATCAATGGAACCTCATTTTCCTGACTTCAAAGCCAGGCTCGGGTGGTACATCCATGCTGGAGGTAGAATTCATAAGGACTTTACTTTCAAAGAAAACCACAAAAAAGAGCAAACTTTTTGCTTTCAAATAATGCTGCAGAATCAGCTTACCTGTGCCACTTCATCACACAGCGGGCTGCTGAAGAAGGACAGGATGATGTGGAAGACCCCTCGCCGGGCACACAGTTCGTAGCAGTGCTTGTCACGAATCCCCTGACGCAGAATCTCAAACACCCATTCCTGTTCTGTTTTTTGCTACAACCCAGGTAAATAATAAAGTATCATTAACTAAATCAAAGCCTTTTTATCTGGCAGTCCTTCAGCCACTATTATTTTCAAGTGGTGGCAAAGACTGATACAGCGGCCCTGGCCTCTGTTCCTGATTATATTATTAAAAACTCCCAACCAATCTTGTCCTTGATTCCATTCCTTCAGGTCAGGAAGAAAGGACACTGGGCTGTGGTTGGCCAGGAAGGTGCTCTATGTAAGGATACTTTTATTTAACCCATGGATTCACCAAGGGAATCCTAGGAGAATGCGGTAAGAGTCAGGACTGACGCAAAGCATTAAGGGTTCGAGAAGCAAAGTGAGGATGGGTGCAGGGGACAGGAGCCTTGTCTGTGCTGGAGCCCATGTGAACTGTTCCTTTTTGTGACCTTGCTTGACATTACTTGTGCAATCATGTCAGCTGTGTGCAAAGTGTTAATGGGGAAAACCCCTGAAAGACCACAGTGGCTGAGTGATCCAGTTCAGGAGTCTGGGGCCTTCGGTAGCATTACCTCAAAGTCAGAGCTGTAGAAGAACTGGTAGAAACCTGGCACTTTGTCCATGTTCAAGTACTCGTGTGACAGCAGGAACTTGCTGACCTTCCAGTACATGTGCTCCTCTGAGAACACAGGCAGACAGTTACTGACTGTAGGCATCAACAGGACACTCTGTGGCTGGCAGAATGTTGGTGGCAGGTGCCCTGGGTATTAGCCATGAGGCACTGTCCCCCAGGAGCTTTCCCACCCTTGTCCAGAATACATGTTCCCAAGAATTAGAACACAACTAGACACCTGAGGTCACAACTCAGGTGACTAGGTGGACTTTCTCTTGTGGTTCAGAAACCACTGCTGGGCCTGGCCACATGGATGGCAGGCAGCACAGGGCTGAGACACCACAGCCATCAGTCCACCCACCTCCGCCTCCCACGAAGGACCAGCCCCAGCAAGGGAGGCTCGGGCATCTCCTGGGAGCCTCAGCTCCAGAACACAAGGCAGAGGTGAGACCACTTCTCTCGCTACAGCCTGGCCAGCCCAGCACCTGGTGCCCGGCAAGCGTCCGACCCCAACATGAGTACAGCTTGGAGACAGCGGCACTTGGGTGCCATGCGCTGTTGGAGTGAGGACTACAGACATTGTGGGCGCTGCTGTATTTTCCCATGCAGGCTCTTCTCTTTAGAATCTACCAATCCTGTTTAATTATTTTCCTTCCTTTCCAAATTTCCAAGGCAGGGAAAAACCATGTCATAAAAATTATCCAGGAACATATAAAAATCAGATGTGAAGCCTAAGAGCAGCCTAACTGGAAGCCAATTGTGGGTCTTGGACACACCATTAACCTTGGGGGCTTCAGCCAGTGAGGGCATTCATCTGGTGGCTGTTTCCTCACCTACGATACAACCATATAAGCCTGAATTCAGGCCCGATCGCCAACATTCCAACACGTTCCTCTCAATAACAGCAAAACAAGGACATGTGATGGATTAAGGTCTCCTACTTAATCACCTCAGTGGAGGTGCCCCTGCTCCCCTGTGGGTAACATGCTGCAGCTGTGTCCTAACAACCCGGTGACACCTGCAGTGACTACACGCTTCCCAAACAGAGACCCATGAGCCACACTTACTCTGCTTTCTCCTAAGCAGGTTTCAGTGATGGCCAAGAGCAGTGATGGTGGCAGAGCAGCAGCCAACCTGGCGGGGCTTTGGGGTGTGAGAAACATGCTACCTACACAGCAATCTTACAGGCAGGGCAGCAGCGCTGCTATCTGCCCCACTTCTCAGTGAAGGGCTCAAGCCCCCAGCTCAATTCCTGATGTCACACGCAGGGACGCTATGGTCTCCCTGCTTTTATTAACATGCAATACGAGTTTATACACCTTCCCCATCATCACACTACATCTTGCTTTTTTTTTTTCCTGGATCTTGTCCTATAGAACTCCATAACTTATTTACTGTCTACTACTGATAGGTGTTAAGGTAGCTCCCAGGCCTTCACTGTAACAAGCTCCGAATGACCTTGAACGTGTCATTTCTCATGGATATGTGACCGACTACATCTGTGGGATAAAGTCTAGACATGGACTTGCTCAGTCTCAAATTTTCAATCTCTCCTCAACCAGATTACATCAGGGGTACCTGGTTTCAGAATCTGCAGAGCTGCCTTGGCAATGAAGAGAGCCAAGGTAAAAGTGAGTCTCAGGTTTGGAGTTCGAATACCATTCCGGACCACATCCAACAGATAAAGCAGCTGAAAAATGGGGGTGGAGGGAGGCATTTTCAGAACTGTGACTGTGTAGCTGAACCACCACTGTGCAGGTGTGCCTGCTTCTCCCACCCCGGGGACATGAAGGATGCAGCTCATAGCACCGGACATCAGCTTGCCACCATTTTAGGGACACTGTTTGCTTTTCACCTTCTTTCAGGAAGCAGGCCTGTGCCCAATGGCAGAAAGAAGCCTGGCACTGTACCCCGAAAGACCAATGTGCTCTTGTTCCTCTCCCAGTACAGGGCACCGGTTTGTGACGGTCACTGTGTGGTGGATAGCGACCACCTTCACCACTGGGCTTAGCCCAAAGAAATGCTCAACAGAAATCAAGCATTCTGTCTGCCCACAGGAAGAGCCTCCGTCAGGGAAACTGTCCTCTTACTCCCCAGGGAGTGAGGCTCAAGGGCAGCCTCCTGCATCACCTCCCAGAGGGAACAAACTCGCTCCTCAGCAGGTCTCCCAGCTCCAGTAAATCCTCCTACCAGACCCAGCAGGCAGCTACCTCTCTGAAGCCCACTGCACACCCCCTCCTCCCAGACTTGTACCCACTTCCTACTCACCTGGGACTGCTCCCGGAACCGAGCCCCCTCCAGATGGGAGTAATAGGCCGCCAGGACGGAATAAGCCACAGCTCGCATCTGGGGGTCATAGCTACTGAGGGCTGCCACAGTTAGGCCCAGAGCATTTGAATCCAAAAATTTTCGACAATCCACCACAAATTCTATAGAAAAATAAAATACTATACTGAACACACAAGATTTTATGATTCTTATGGCAACCTGGAAAAGTCAAATTTCTTCTGTGTATCTTACCAATCTCAGCTACATGCACTGGATTGAGAAAGTCTCCAGCTGCCCCTAACTTCCATAGAGTTTGGACAAAACATTTTCCCTTCTGTGACAATAACTGTCATGTCTTCAGTTTCTAAGATGTTGACAAATCCTCACTGGGCATACTCTACTGCTTCTCATGAGCATCCAATGAGCCAGAAAGGAACAGAGGCAACACTGAGACCTATGGCTGAATGGTCAGCCAAAAGACTGGGGACAAGACTGGGGAATCAGCAGCTGGGTCCCCATTTCTGCCTTGTTCAGCCCACAGCTTCAGCATTGCTATCTACAAGTACTGCATAGGAAACACAGGAGGGGAAGCTGAGAAATGCAGCCAGTACAAGCCAGTGGGAACTGGCCTGTCAATTTTACAAAAGATTAAGCTACACCCACTCTGAAACTCTTGTTCATTCATCAAACAAACAACCAAGAAGATGGCTCACCCTGCTTGAACAAAAGCTATAGTCAAAAGACCCTGCTGGCTGGCATCTGTGAGGCCTGGAGATGCTTCTGATTGCTCCCAAAGAGGACAAGACTGAGAGAGAGAAGGTCAGGTAAGTATGGGGACCAACCTTACCACAATGTAAAGGGCTTGATTTTCACTAATAAAATTGAGAACACTTCAATTCCTCTTTAGTAAGAACCCAGGACTTTTTATAAGATAAATTCTGTTAAGAAAAACTCAGAATAGAGATAGGTCACCTTGTTTAAAAATGATTCATCTAAGCTGGGCATAATGGTGCATGCCTGTAATCCCAGAGACTTAGGAGGCTTAGGCAGAAGGATTCCAAGTTTGAGGCCAACCTGGGCAACTTAACAAGAACTTGTCTCAAAATGAAAAAAAGGGCCAGGGACGTAGCTCAGTGGTATAGCACTTGCCTAGCATGTTTGAGATACTGGGTTCAACCCCAGAACCACCAAAAAAATAAAAAATAAAAAATAAAAAATAAAATTAATAATAATAATAATAATAATAATAATGTCCTAATTACCCATAATGATGTTCTTGTTTTTTTAGAATGTGTAACCAGTGACCTAATGAGGAAATAAATACAAGCCAAATGAAATAACTGCCCTAAATGGGTAATTCAGTAATATACTACCAATAGAAGATATACAATCAATAGCATCTCTAAATAAGTTAGAAGAAAGATGGAGCACATTAACTACAGAGAGAGGATGTAAAAACAAACCAAGCTTCTATGTAAACTATGAGGCTTGAGACGAAAATGTACTGGATGGGATCATCAGATTAGACATTATGAAAAACAGACGTGTGAATCCAAGACATCAACGGAACTATCTAAGCTGAAACAGACAGAGTAGCATTTAAAAACCATGAAGAGAACACCAGTGAGTTGTAGGGCAATCTAAGAAGCCAAAATTTCCAAATTTGACAAAAACTATAACCACATAGGGCCAAGATGTTCGAGCAACTCCAAGCACAAGAAACAAAGAAAATAATATTAAAGCACATCATAATCAAATTGCTTCAGAGCAATGATGAAAAAAGATCTTAAAAGCAGATACATTACATCCAGAATGAAGGGGAGAAGATTATTATTAACAACACTGTGACCCAGAAATCACTGGAATAACATCTTTTGGGTACTGTACAAAAATCTATCAACCTAGAATTCTATTCCCCATGATAACCTTTCAAAAACTTTTTTCAGCAGACTTGAACAATAAGAATTCTTAACAGAAGTATTTTAGACTGAAGGAGAATGATATTAGACAGAAATGTGGATCCACATCAAGGACTGGAGAGAACAAGAGAGAGCACCTACAAGAAGGGAGATCATCAGAGAAGAGAAAGGGGCAGTGGAGGAGGGAGGGCAGGAAAATGATCAAAGCATGTCACACGCATGCATGTAGGAATGTTCCACAATGAAACCCATTACTCTGTACAGTTAATTCATTAAGAGAACTGGCAACTACACAGGAAATATGAACATCTAAATCTCTTTAAAAAATAATGAGGCAAAAATAACAACCTATTGTGAGGTTTATAGACATTGAAGTAAGATGTGTAGTAAGAATAGCATAAAAGCCAGGAAGAGGATGTGTTCACACCATAGGTTCTCACACTATGCCTAATGAAGAATCACCTTCACTGCAGGAAAAGAGCAATGAATTAGAGACATATGATTATAAACCCTAAGGCAGTACACACACACACAGCTAAAAGCCAACAAAGGATAAAAATCGAGTCAGATCATAATCATTTAAATATAAATGATGAATATACTCTGATTAAAAGGCAGAGATGGACACATTAAAAAAGAAGCAAATTCAAGTGCATGCTGCCTACCAGAAGCCAATTTTTTTTTTTTAAAGAGAGAAGGACAAAAAAAAAAAAAAAAAAAAAAGAGAGAGAGAGAGAGAGAAGAACAGTGAGGGGGAGAGAGAGAGAAAGAGAGAGAGAGACAGAATCAATTTTTATTGAGTTTTTCACATGGCCTTCGTTCCTCAGACATTTAGTTGTGTACATGGGTGCTGGGGTTCAAACCCATGTACTTGTACATACTGGGCAAGCACCATAACAACCGAGTCATGGCTCCATCCCCCCAGAAGCTCAATTTTAACATCAAGATATAGATTAAAACTGAAAGAACGGAAAAAGGAAAATCATATGATCCATAGATTCTAATAGCTTAGACTCAATTTTCTAATTTCTAACAACTGATTATTTTTAATGGGGAAGAAGAGTCCAAAAGCTTTAAAAGCAAACTGTGGATACAATTAAATTAAGTTTTTGGGGAAAAAGAGCTGAGTTTGAGACACCTTCATACCTACATAACAAATACTGCAAACAGAATATATTTGGAAGAAAGCGGTCTAAACATTTAATGCTACACTCACTAAAAAGCTGGTACTCGGCTGGCTGGGATATTTTTAGTAATTGCTGACATTCTGAGACAAATGAATTTTCCACATGTTCATAAGGAAATATCAATTTCATGGTCATCTCTGCTACTCTATGGAAGTCTTGGCTTTGTAACACTTATGGAAAAGAGTTGCCTTTGTGATTCTGAAAATATAATAGGTTATTTTAAAACAGTTATAAATGTCACTCTGTTTTAAGAACCTCCTGAATAGCAATTTGGCTTTCAGACCAATAGACCTTTAGATAAGAATGGCTTAAACAGGACAATTACTAAGGATTAAATTTGGAATGACCCCCATGTCAGTGGGCCTCTGTGGCAGTGCCCCTGACCTCAGATAGTCTTCCTCAAGCCTTTTCTTATACGATTCCCCCACACCTGCACTGCCGCGTGGGACTCACTACAATCAGAAGAGTCCATTAGTTGTCTGGTTACTAGGCTCAGACAAGTGGGCCTCCCAGTGTTGGCTGCCTTGTGGCTTACGTGACTTATGAGCTAAAGATTTCAGACCTGCTCTATTGAGGACAAGACTTTGCCGTGCAAAAAGCATTTGTCACTGCCATTGCTAATAGCCTTGACTGGCCCCATTTCTTGGTCAAGGACTTAAAGGAGTTATGAAAATAGGTTTCTACTTGCAGCAAAAGGTTGAACGTGGAGTTGTGAGACGTGGCATCTCTGAAGACTGACAGCCACACATAAAGGCTAATCATATGCCCAAGTTGGCGCTGCAATAAGTTTAGCAATACCTGAGCCAGGTAGGAAGTACAAACACACTGTTGGGGACTTCTGGTTACATTACTTGGATGAACCTCACAAATACAACATGGGATGAAGGAAGTCTCATACCAGAGAATGCATCACGTATGATGCCAGTTCAAATGGAGGACACTGATCCCTCCTGGGCAAGAAGGGGCTTGAGGTGCTACCCACTATGCAGTTTCTTGATCTGGCTGGTGGCGTCACCAAAACTCAACCTGTCAAATGTAATTCATGTACTTTTCTGTGTCACACTTTAACTCATTTAACTTTCCTCTCCCAATGCATACTTGCTTGCATTTGTTTTTTTTTTAAAGCAGTCAGCAAAATCTGTTTAAGCTACCAGGGCATCTGTTTTATGCTAAAGATAAGAAGCCTAGAGCAACACCTCCTTCTGGAGGGTGTTTTTGTTTTTGTCATATCTATTTCCCTTTCCACCTCTATGCTTTTTGAACTGTTCTCCTTCAATGTGAGTATTAATACCATCAGTATTTTTTTATTAAGAAATTCATTTGTTGAATAAGCTTCTAACGAAAGTATATATATATATATATATATATATATATATATAGATATAAATTCTGAAAATTAGATTACCCCCAAGATACCCCTGCCACTACCCACCCTTATCCCTCCCTCTCCCTCTTTCCCAATGCATTTCTCCGAATGCCTTAGGTTGCATGTCATTACACCTTATCCAGATTTAAAACATGATAATAGACCTCCTTTCTCAATGGCCGGGGTCTAGTTCCAGCCTCCACAGATGAGTGAAGACATTCGACCCTTGGTTCTCTGGGTTATGCCATTAGTAATTTGTTACTGAAAATCCTTTTCAAGATGAGGTCTGATGTATTTTGTAGTTTTGTTTTTTTAAGCCTGTATTATACCAGTAAGATTTAAAATAGTCTGCACTGGGAGATTTAAAGGTAAGGAGATTGGTGACCTGTACATTTTCCTAGTTTAAAACACCATTCGTTTGTCACTTCCCCTCACAAAAAGGCTCCCAGGATCTGCCCCCTTCCAAGAAAAAAACAAAAAAGTACAGTGTTCAAGACTTAGGGAGAAACACCCTCTCCTGATTTTACTGTTAAATATTTTCCAAGTCTATGCCTCTGTCTCCTAATTCTATTGTGAGAGGAAGAGATTAAATGATTTGTTCTAATTTGCTCCAGTTACAATGGCCAGCAAAATCATGTTTTGACCGTAGAAAATCTACGTCAATGTTTGAAGAAGAATAGACTTGGCCAGTACCATCAAGGCATGGAGAGACTCGTGGATCTGCCTGGGTTAGCCTGCTACTTGTGGCTACCAGGGCAATTAGAATACCCATCTGCTATTACCCTTTCTGACATTTGTACAAAATGCCCCCTTGCTCTCTTGCAAATAAAACGCAGCTTTAGGAACAGAACACAGTGTTCTTCAAGGGGAATGAGGGCCAGCACAAAGGGCCACTGATAGGGAAGTCTCGATGAAAAGCCAGCCCTCTTTGATCCTCTGAGCAGAGATACACAGGGCTGGAGCGGTGGCTCGGCAGTTACGGCGCTTGCCTGGCACGCACGAGCACGTGAGTTCAAACCCCAGCACCACGTATACAAGGAAGTCTTGGAGCAATGAAAGCCACGTGAAAAAGTAAATAAAAAATTCTTTCTCTCTTTCTCTCTCACTGTCCCTCTCTTTAAAAAAAAAAAGAGATACACAGGGCAATGATAGTGGTACAGCACATCTGTTAACAGGCAGGAGGAATAATCCAGCAAGAGAAGGAAATCAAAGGAATAAGAATAGGAAGACAAGTTGCTAAAGACATGGTCCTATTTCTGGAAGACCCAAAAAAACTCCACTAGAAAACCACTTGGGCTTATAAACAGATTTAGCAAAGTGCTAGGCTATAAGGTAAATACTCATAAATCAATAGCTTTGCTATACACTAACAATAATAGGGGAGAAGAAGAAATCAGGAAATTAGTTCCATTCACAATATCCTCAAAAAAAAAAAAAACCAAACAAACTTGTGAATTCATCTAACAAGGGAAGTAAAAGACCTCTACAATGAAAATTATCAAACACTGAAGAAAGCAATTGAAGAAGACATAAAAAGATGGCAAGATGTTCCATGTTCTTGGTTACACAGAATTAATACAATCAAAATGGTCATTCTGCCAAAAGCACTGTACAGATTCAATGCATTCCCCATCAAGATAACAACGTCAATCTTTACAGATATCAAAAAAGCAATTCTTAAATTCATTTGGAATAACAAGAAACCTAGAAGAGCCAAAACATTGCTAAACAAGAAAGACAAAACAGGTGGTTTTCAATACCAGATCTAAAATTATACAATAGAGCTGTAGTAACATAAACAGCATGGTATCAAAATAGGCATGAAGATCAATGAAATAGAAGACTGAGACAAAAACACACAAATCTTTAAAAATCTGATATTTGCCAAAGGGTGTCAAAATATAACATGGAGGGGAGACAGCCCATTCAACAAATGGTGCTGGACAACTTGGACAGCCATTTGCAGACCTTGCACAAAAATCAAATCAAAATGGATCAAGGAACTAGGAATTAAACCAGCTATCATACAACTGCTAGAAGAAAAATTAGGAGGAACACTCCAGCATATGGGAGTAGGCAACGAATTTCTCAACAAGTCTCCCAAAGCAAAAGAATTAAAGTAAAAATCAACGAGTGGGATGCCATTAAACTAAAAAGCTTTTGCTCAGACAAGGAATTGGTCAAAACTGTCAACAGAACCTACAGAATGGGAGATAATCATGGCCTGTGATTTCTCTGACAGGAAACTAATATCCAAAATTCACAAAGAACTCAAAAAACATGATATCAAAAACAAACAATCCAAACAATGTAGACGGGCCACAGCGCTAAACATAAACTCCTCAACAGAGGAAATCAAGCAAGCCAATGAATACATGAGAAAATGTTCTAAATCTCCAGTAATCAGAGAAATGCAAATCAAAGCATTTTACCTCACTCCAGAGAGAATGACAAACATATAGAATATAAACAATAACAGATACTGGAGGGGTTGCAGGGAGATAGAAACACGAATACACTGTTGGTGAATTGCAGACTGGTACAGTCGCTCTGGAAAGCAGTACGAAGAAACCTCAAAAAATTAGGGATGGATCCATCATATGACCCAGCTATGCCTCTTCTGGGTATTCTTGCAGAAGAGCTAGAATCAGCACATGACAGAGACACAGCAAAACCAATGTTCATAGCAGCTCAACTTACAATAGTTTTAAATCATGGAATTAACCCAGATGCCCCTCACTGGATGAATGTATCCAAAAGCTCTGGCATACACAAACACACACACACACACACACACACACACACACACACACACACACAAAATGTAGTTCTACTCAGCTATTAGAAACAACAATATTAAGGCCTTTGAAGGTAAATGAATGGCAATGGAAGAAATCATGATGAGTGAAATTAGCCAAACCCACAGACTCAAGGGTCAAATGTTTTCCCTCATTTATGGAAGCCAAGCAAAACTCAGGCTTGGGTGAAAGGTCAAGTTCATGTACTAGACTCACCAAAGTTGAAGCAACACACAATCTATGGGAACCACAGATATGTGGTGGGGGGTGCAGTGGGGTCAAGAGGTGGGAAGGAGGGGAGAGGGAGGGAGGAATGGTGGGAGAATCAACAATGTAGCTTTTACTCTTTACTCCCCCAAGAAGCTAAATAATACTTATGCAATCATTTAATTCTGAAAAATGCACAATCATACATATATCTGTTATAAGGGGGGAAATATTGAAGAGTCAAGAGACTGGTGTGGGGGTGATTCTGGATTAGGATCACGGGCACATCATATTGTTACTACATATGCACTTACGGTTGTACAACAACACAGCTCCTCAATAAAAATAAAAAATAAAAGAAAATTTCAAATTTAAAAGGGGGAAATAGGATGAAGAGTGGGGGATGGTCTCCCCAGTCCACCAAGTGTGCACAGCTATGAGGCTCCATCCAAGGGAGCCCTTCCACATAGCAGCAGGCCATGCCAAGGAGCACAGCAGCCAAACACACACCTCCGAGGCCCCACCACACTCGCCAGGTGCTGAGGGTCCCAAGGCTGTCCTTCTACTTTCTATGTCCCAGGCATAGAACTAAAAAGGCAACAACTACAAGTGCCACTAGACATTGACCACAAAAGCCTGCTCACAGGAGCCAAGCCTAGAAGAGGAGCAGCCAAGAGGCACACAAGACTCAAACAGTAAAGGACTTGAGTTCCAGCCAAGCACCTCACTGTGGCCCCCTGCACCATGCAGCAAAGGCAGAGGAGAGCTCCTGAACCTCAGCCTGCCAGGCTGGGAGGAGAAGCCCCAATTTTCCAGGTGAGTGCACCCAAGGCCTCTCATTCCTACTGGGGTATCATAGGAAGCCCAGTGGAGAGCAAAGACTTTCACCACTACCCAGCTTGAACAATGCTCCTTGCCTGGCATTGGTAATAGCTACTTTCCCCTGCCACTCAGAACAATTCCCCAGAGGCCTTGTGGGCAGTGGGGCTCCCACTCCAGCCCAGGAGGAAATGAAGAAAGGAGGCTTCTTCAACAAATGAGGGCTGAACAACTGGATATCAGAGGCAAATGGACCAATTTGGACCTTAACTTCATGCCTCATACAAAAATGAACTCAGACCCTGGGCTTAAAAAGAGTCAATTTAGGGGGCTGGAGCAGTGGCTCAGCGGTTTCAGAGCTTGCCTGGCAAGCACGAGGACCTGGGTTCAAACCCCAGCACCACGCACACAACTGAGTGTTGGAGCAACTAAGGCCATGTGAAAAACTAAATAAAGTTGTTTCTCTCTTTCTCTCTCTCTCTCATTGTCCCTCTCTTTAAAAAAAAAAAAAAAGAGTCAATTTATCTAATTTAGTAAAAACTTTTGCTCTGTGAAAGATGCTGTTTTGAGGATGAAGAGATAAACAGAGTGTTAGATACATGAATCACACATCCTTCTATGGACTAACACTCATCTAAAATACCTAAAGAACCCTCAAAACTTAAACCTTCCAACAATCTCATTAGAAAATGGACAAAAAAGAGGGGCACACATTTCACCAAAGAGGGACTCTTGGTCTTCTTTCACTTAGGAAGGCCGATTCACTTTGTGCACACTTCGCTAAAGTGTACACAGCACTCCCCAGTTACCTAGAGTTTCAGTTATCTGTGCTCAACTATCATCTGGAAAGATTAAATGGAAAATTCCCCAAATAAGGAATTCACAAATCTTAAACTGCAGGTGCTCTGAGCAGCACGAAGAAATCATGTGCATCAGGCCCAGGATGTGAATCAGCCCTTGGTTCGGTCCCCACCATGGGTCACTTAGTAATCATCTCTGTTATCAGACTGTCACAGTACTGCGGTACTTGTATTCAAGTAACCTTTATTTTACTTAAAAATGACCCCCAAGTGCAAGGAGTGATGCTGGCAAGTCACACATGTCAGAGAGAGGCCATAAAGTGGGTGAAGCTCTCTACTTAAGGCAAGGAAACAAATTCTGTGCTGAGGTTGCTAAAAATCTATGGTAAGTTATTGTTAATTTCTCACTGTAATTTCTCACAAACTTTCTGTATACACAGGGAATAAGAGAATGTATAGGGTTTGGTACTGTGTGGTTTCAGGCTGTACTGGTGATCTCAGGTGAGGGGGACTACTATGTGTACGTGTTCTCACTCCCCACCACCTATCATCCATAAAGACTTCCCCCTCCAGGACACTAGATGCAAAATGCAACTCTCCAAATACACTTCAAACCAAAAAAAGTCAACCTCCACCGACTCTGGGTGACTCAACCGGAAAAAACAAAAACAAAACCAAAACAAAACACTCTAGTTTCTGTTGGTATTTGACCATTATCTTGTAAAAGTACAAAAAATGGGGCTGGAGCTGTGGCTCAGCGGTTACGGCGCTTGCCTGGCATGCTCAAGTACAAACCCCAGGACCACATACACAATGAAGTATTGGAGCAACGAAGGCCACATGAAAAACTAAAAAATAAAATTGATTCTGTCTCTCTCTCTGTCCCTCTCTCTTTAAAAAAAAAAAAGGCGGGGCAGAGCTGGAACTCAGCAGTTAAGGCACTTGCCTGGCAAGTGCGAGGATGCGATTCAAACCCCAGCACCACGTACACCACGAAGTGTCTGAGGAATGAAAGTCACATGAAAAACTAAATAAAGATTGCTTCTCTCTCTCTCTGTCCCCTCTTTCTTTAAAGAAAAAAAAAAAAAAACAATGACTATGCTGAAAATCACTGGAATGAAAAGGTAAGGAGACAACGGAAGACCATGAAAGAACGATTTTCAAGAGTCAACCCTGATCCTGGAGTTACGGCAACAGTCAGCATCATCATCGAGCCCAGGTGCCCACAGCAGTTAGGAGCCCCTGAGGGAGATGGCCTTTACCTGGCCTGGTGAGCTCACTAAAGAGATGAAGGAGAAAGCAGGGGTCATAAAGGCCATTGAGGTCCACCTTCACACTCTTGTCTTTAAATATTGGTTCCTGTGAGTCCTGAAAAAGCCAAAACCAGTAAAAATTGCACGATTCAGCCTCATAAATGTATCAGCACGTCAATGTTAACCCACTGTTCCCAGAGCTCAAATTATTTTGAATATTTAAGGGCATAAAGCAGAAGAGAATTATGAAAAGCAGTGTTTACGTATGCAATAATATAATCTTTGGAATTTGCTTTCTTGGGGAGGGAATAAAAGATACAAGGTGTCCAGTCTAGGTGATGGGTACCCACCGTCTGGTTTGTTTTGAACACAGTTAGGCTTTTACTTAATAAAAAGTTAACAAGAAAGATGAACCTGAGGGGTAGGTAGAGCCTGGGGAGAGGAAGGGTCAGAACGCAGAGCCATACCTCAGGGGGCAGCAGCCTTCGGTTCAGTGGGAAGTGCAGGATGGTCTGCATCATCCGGTCCCTATCCAGCAGGCGGAGGATGTCCCCAACACTGGGCTGCTGCCACAGTGACTTGCCCAGGCTCCGGCAGGTCTTGTGATGCTCCACAGCCACTGGGCCCCACAGCAGCACCCTAATGCCAGAGAGGGGAGGGTAAACTGGTCACGGGGACCCACCAGGAACAGCACTGATGATGATGCTGGCGACGAGCACAACAGGTAGCACTTGTAGAGTGCCGGCTGGCTCATGCCAGGTGCAGTTCTGGGCATGCTCCATGTGTTCTCCCACCTCACCTCTACCTCAGCCGATGAAGCAGGTGCTGGTGAGGACAGAAGCCAGCACCCACACAAGACCATCCTAAGTACTTTGCAAATCTGCACCCCATTCTCTTAATCCACACCTCCACGGAAGGTACTGCTATTGCCCCTTGTGAAAATGGGGAAGAGGCATACAGAGGTTAGGAAAGAAGCTTGGCTGGTTCCCTGCCCAGCTGGTAAATGGCAGAGCCAGGAGTCATACTTGGGGAGTCTGGCTACAGAGTTCAAGTTAGACCAGGTGGCAGAATCCTGACCTCCTCTTGCCCGCTGGCCACAGGTGAATCATGTCTGCCCTTGAGTGTCCATCACAGGCATGACACGCATACCCTGCCTGCCACCAACTCCCACTGCAGCTGCCCACAGAGGACCATTTTGCCTTCTGCCTGGAAAATGACAGGCCTCCCTCTTTTTAGCCTACCACACTACTGCCAGGATGCTCCCCAAAGCCCAGCTCCAAGAAGGGCCATTCCCCTGATCTGAAATATTGATCAGCTTTTTGCCATCTTCTAGATGGAGACAGTAATTTGGGGAATTGGAAAGGCTCTGTGTTCCTCAGCTACAAAGAGCCCCATGATGCACCTCCTTCCTTCAGATTCTCCTCCTGGGAGCTGACGTGAGACTCTCATAGCCAAAGCTAGCTGCTACTTGCTGGGCAACCTCGCCTGGCCTTCTTTGCTCTGAGTTCAAGGGTGATCTGAGACAAAATGGACAATTAGAAAGGCTCTTTCTTCATGGTGATGATGCCTGATTTGTTCTCCTCTCTCCTCCAGGTACACAGGGGCTGTCCTGTTCCAACTGAGAGAGAGAGGGGCAAGCTCATGAGGGGAAGGAATGGGAATGTCTACACAAGACCTGAGTATTCTTTTTTAAAGTGAGAGACAGAGAAAGAATCAATTTTATTTAGTTTTTCATGTGGCTTTCATTGTTCCAACACTTTGTTGTGTATGTGATACTGGGGTTTGAACCTGGGTCCTCGCGCATACCAGGCAAGCACAGTAACTGCTGAGCCACCGCTCCAGTCCCCAGACCTGAGTTTTCTTAACAGAATGCTCTTATTTCCTTTCTTTCTTTTGGGATGGCAATGGCTTCTGGGCTAACATAGCTTTCAACTTTAAGCAAAATGAAGCAGCCCCTGGGAGCCCAGGATAGACAGAGCAGAGCAACAGATGTGATAGAGTTAGAGAGAGACACTCACATGGGTAGGCAGACAGCAGGGGGGAGCAGACTTAATGTTTGATCACCCCTTTCACTCTTCTCCCCAAACCCCCATCATACATCTCTGTACTTAAAGTGAAGCGTGAAAATTTAACGTGAGACCTCCAGTCAGGAGTGTGTCTAGGGGCAGATCCCCCGTAGACAGGCACCATCAGCCAGCAGAGGTAGCCTACCAAGGGATACATTCTTCTGGTATGAAGCCCTGCCCAAGCAGCCCATGCTGGAGCTGTACATAAGTTAGAGGGGCTCTGTCCTTGTCACCTGTGCCCTGAAAATTGAAAAACCAATAAGAAAACTCTCAAGCCTGGGGTCTGCTGTGTGGAGGGGCAGCTGCAAATTAAGGGCCAAGCCCTCAGTGCCTGCTGATCCCAGTGCACCTGGGTCCCCGACACTCACCTGAAGCTGATGAGGCTGAGCTTGTTCTGTTCATACGCCCGGAGGAGAAGTAAAATCTTCTGATCTAGAAGTCAAATGAGGGTCCCTTTATGTAGCTGAGCCCCTTCAACACACCATGGGATAGACCCCACCAGTTCTCAGCCCTCACCCAGGACGCTGAGGGTGGCACTATAGGCCCCGAGAAGCACGGCAAAGTGGCTGCTCTCACAGACAGAAGGGCACATCCTCACCACTGTCACCATCAGGTCCAGCAGTGCTTCTGGAAGAGAAACAGGAATGCTCAGCCCACACAGGACAGGAGGAGGGAAGGGAGCATTTCAGGGAACATCTAAATCATGAAATATCCTCTGAGCAAATCTGGGCTTTAGGCCACCATCTAATCCCTTCCCTACTTTTTAAAATAAACACATCTTCGGAGTCACTGTCTCCCAAGGTCTTTGAGAGGACTGAGGATCAGTCTCTGCTCATGCTCCCTGCACAATTTTAAGCCACTTAATATTTTAAAATCCAAGCATTTTTCCCTGTGGTTACTATTATGGTGTGGTGATGAGGTGTCTTCCAAAAGCTCCTGTTAGAGCAGGAATATTCAGAGGTAAAATGACTGGATTTTGAGGGCTGTGACCTGATGAGTTCATCCTAGTTTGACTGGACTGGTAGATGGGTGGGGCACAGCTAGAGGAGGGAGTTCCTGGGGGTGTGCCCAGGATGTTTCTTCCTGTGGCCCCTTCCCCTTCTCCATTTCCTAGCTTCCAGGAATGGGCACATCCGTCCTCCATGATGTGCTGCTTCACCTTGGGCCCAAAGCAATGGTGTCAGCCCACCATGGACTCAACCTCTGGTACTGTGAGCTAAAATACACTTTTCCTCCTGTAAGTTGTTCCTGTTGGACATTTTGGTCACAGAAATGAAACATTAACATAATTATGCTACCAAAATCCCTGTTATTTCTATTCCTGCTTGATAGTGTGCATAGCCCATTTTAATTTTTCTACTACCCATCCCAGTAATTTGGGTGTCAGTTATAGTCCAGGCACAGTTCATTAATGACTAACCCTGTGGAGACTGCCAATGGTTTGAGGTGTTGACTTTGCTTCTCTAAACAGAGTGTGGCTTCAAGGGAGCAGTGACCTTTAGATATCTTCCTCGACATCCTCCACAGCCCAAACCATATTCGGGACTTGTGGGCATGAAGTACCTACTTACTCCATTAGGAGGAAGCCTAAGTATGGCTTTAGAAGAGCTGTACAGCAGTGAACTGCCAATGAACAAATTCTAGCCCTTTGGCCTTGGTTAAGCTTCAATTTTCCCATTAAGAAAATTCACACAACTAATCAACTTCTCTCAGGTCAGACACCCACATCCCTGACTTTCCCTTAACTCCAGGACTGTAACACTACTGCATAATGCAGCAGTAAGATCCCACATGACCTCTTACACCCGATGAGGCCTTCCAAACAGGCCCATGCTGTTGCTTTATTTTAAGGCAGAAGGGGATTTCTTTACTGTAGATTTGACAGAAATAAGAAGCTCTGATACTGTTTTGGTAATATGTGCTTTAGCTTTGAAAACAAGTGGAAGAGAAGTTTTGGTGAAACAGAAAATAACAGCTTCAACTGAACTGAGAGAGCAGAGTGAGAGTCACCTTTAACTTTACTGTCTGGGTTTTCCTCTTCCTCAGATGTCAGCAGTGTTGGCAAAAACAGAGAATGCTGGGTGAGCATCATGTAGACCACCGGCAGCTGGATGAGCTCAGTGCGCATGGAGTTCTCGGGACCATACAGGAGCTGCATGGCAGCACAGAGGGTCTGCAGAAAGGTGCAGTCCTGATAGCGAAACCTGGGAGGCGAGGGTCAAAGGGAAAGAGCTTCATGACAGGGAAGTTCATTCTACAGGAAACATTATTTTTTCCTCAAGATTTTATTAAGAATATTTTCAAACACAGCACAAAGTTGAGAATTTTACAGGAGGGTCAGCACCATTTAGATTCCACTAGTAACATGTGACATACTTCATCACATTCCTGTCTGCCCACCATCAAAGCGATGCTTCTAGAAGCAAGGAGGGATGTGGTGCATTTGTAGTTTACATCACTGAGAACAGGGACGCATTCTGAGAACTGTACCATCAGAAAATTTTGTCACTGCACAAACATCACAGAGTGTGCTTACACAAACTAAGACAGCTACCACATCACTAAGAGAAACAATCTCATACGGAACACCAATATATATGGGGTCCATCAGTGATCAAAATGTTAATGTGGCACAGGACCAAATTTTCTTTATGACACTAACACCAAACAAACTTCCCATTAGTTGAAACACCAGGACGCAGTGGAAGAGCTGAGTCCGAGCAGACACACTTGGTACCTCCCTGCCTACCCTGTCAGTTAGGCATCTTGCCTGCCTTCCTTCCTGTCAGGCTACTCAGAACGTCCATTAAATGCCCTGGAAGCTATGCCTCAAATCCTTCAAAACTCCCTACAGGAAGAGAAGTACCAAGCTTTAGAAAAAAGCTTTTTAGTTCTACATGAATAATGTTAAAAATCAACTAAATGTTGGGAGCAGTGGTTGTACGCCTGTAACCCCAGCGGCTCAGTAGGCTGAGGCAGGAGGACTGCAAGTTGCCAGCCTTGGCAACTTAGTGAGACTGCTTCCAAATAAAATAAAAAGGGCTGGAGATGTAGCTCAAAGGTTAAGTGCCCCAGAGTTCAATCTCTAGTACCTCCCCTCAGAGATAAATAAAGAAAGGAGCTAACTTGATGTAGGCACTCTAGACACAGAAATTAACCAAAGACAGAGAGAAATGACATCATTCCATAATGGTAATCTATAGCTGTCATTAACCTGAGACTTTTCTTCACTTCTTTCTCTCCTCTTGTAAGAGAGATTTTTCTCTGACTCAAGTTCATGAATGATTAGGGAGATGAAAATTATAGTTACAACACAGCATCATTTCATGACTATGTGAATAACTAAGGAGTCTGACCACGTCAAGCGTCCGCAAGGACATGAGGGCAAATGAACTTATGCCCACCCTCCTGGGAGCATAAATTCACTCAATTTTGGAGAGCAGTTTGCACATGGAGTGACACTGTGGGTGTGCCTACACCAACATCCAGCACATCCCCCCACGTGCCCCAACATGGACACCTATAAACCAAGATACATGTGCTAGTCACCGCAGGACTGCAAGGGAAGAGACTTGGGGAAGCAGCCTAGATGTCCATCAGTAGAAGACCGGCTACACTGGCACAGTCTGAAGACAGAATACTACACAGCAGTAAAAATGTGACTTCGATCTACATCCATCAGATTCAATAAATCAGAAACATCTGGGTCAAAGAGGACAAAAAAAGGAAGACACATTTGTGTAAGATATTAAACACCCTAAATATTATTACTTATGAAACACACACTGACACAAAGTGCGAAAATACAAAATACACACACAAAAGACAAAGCACAGCCTAGAAGAGTGGCGGATGAGGAGAATTAATTAGGACAAACATAAAAAACTGTCACCATTGGGCTGGAGTGGCAGCTCAGTGGTTGGAGTGCTTGCCTGGCACGCATGAGGACCCAGATTCAAATCTCAACACCACATACACAACTAAATGTCGGAGAAGCAAAAACCAGATAAATAAATAAAATTGATTCTCTCTTTCTCTCTCTTCTACAAAAAAAAGAAAAAGCCATCATTGATCAAATTTATGTGCTCTTATTCTTCGTACATTTCTATATTTTAAAAATATTTCATTTTTTTAACATGGTGCCTCTTTCCTCGTCAACAGGCAAATCACTTCCCTTCCCCAACAATCCTTACCTTTTAGCTCTAACAATGAGGCAACACCTGCTCTACCACTTGCATTTTAATAAGCTATAAAAGAGGTCTGTCATGATCAATGACATTCACACCTTTATAAATGACACCAGCTAAATAAAATCAACTTACTTGAGTCCCGTTTTCATAAATTTCTGCCAGTCACGAGGATCAACTTCATTAAGTGCATTCTATGAATAAAGCAAGCAAAAAATAACACATGAAACATCGAAGTTATTTAAAAAACACTGAGAGGTTCCAGCTGCACAACCTTCAGAAAGGCAGCTGCCTCTCTGGGTCTGATTCCTCTGTAAAATACTGATGAAAAGTTGAAAAGGGGAGCCCCAACTACCCCTGCTGCTTTAGGTGTCTGATCCTTCCCAGAAGCTCCTGCTCCAGCCAGTAAAGTGACTGCTGCTGAGCACATGACAGCTCACTCTTGGGAGGGCAGAGAAGAGAACATAAACGTTGACCATGGAATGAAAGTTAGGGCCACTCAGTCAATACGACACACAGCTATCCAAACAACCCACAAAAGCACACACATTTTTGGTGCCTGGTGTTCTGTTCTGTTTTTTAACTTTAAAACAACTGGCTACTTCTGCTAGTAGTTCTGCCATTTTATTAGTGTACCTCTGCTCACTGAATGAGCAAAAAGAAATTTCCTGAGGAATCCTGCTGTTTTCCTTTGCTTACTATTTCAGACAGCACTAAAGGATTTGCTATTAGCCTTTTGTTAAACAGCCAATGACAACCACTTGTATGACTGGGTACAGGCTGCATGAAGGGAAGAGGGACATGAAACTGAAGGATGGACACTGGCTCCAGGGAGACCAGGTAACAGCAGCACATGCTGCTGCCCTCCTCCATCTAGCTGGCCATGCGGGAGACCTTAGCGCCGGGGACTAGGAATGAAATCCAAGGTCAGCCGGACCCCTCTGCAGACTTCTCCTCAATACACAAGAGACTACTCATTCCCATAGCAAATGAGTCCAGAAAGCATCGTTTAACTAAAAGAAACCATCCTACTTACTCGTCACATCTAAAATACGTTTTCACCCAGAAAAAAACGAGCAAATGTGCAAAGACAGGCCATGCAAGATCCATCACACAAGCTTTGCAACACCATACTGTACTCTCCGTAACAGCGAGAACCAGAAAGCCACCCACACGTACAGCAACACGTCACTGTTCATCCACCTGGGAAAGACCACCACACCATTACCAAGATCAAGGTACTGCTTAGCCACTGGCATGGGAAACAAATCTGAAAATATGGTATTATGCTAAAAAACCAAACCAAACCAACAACCAAAATAACAGGCTATATACAGTATGCATAATATGATCCCGTTAAAACATAAAATTACACTTAGTTTTATCTCACAAGCACACACAAACATGTACACACACAAAGATATGTATAGCAACACCTCTGGACAGATGTATGCCTAACCTATAGAAGATGGTCCCTAGGTTATGGGAGACTACTGATTTTCTTCTTTGTATGTTTTGCAATGCTTAATTTTTGCAAAGAGTATGTCTTTTAGTTGTATAATCACAGAACCACTTAATTCCAAATTTTCAGGGGATTGTGGGTAGGGTGATAGGACTCATTCAATGTAGAAGTACTCAGCAACAAAACACAATAGATTACCCATTCCCACAACAGATGAGTCCAGAAAGCATAATTTAACTGAAATAAGCCAGATGCACAAAAACTATATGATTTTTAAGCCTATGAAGGTCTAAAACAGGTAAAGTAATCTAATGGTGATAAAAATCAAGAGTGGTTGCTTCCACCCAGCATGGAGGTATACACACCTTATAATCCCAGCTACTCAGTGGGGCAAGACAAGAGAATCACAAGCTCAAGGCCTGTCTCAGCAATGCAGCAAGACACTCTCAAAATAAAAAATAAAATAAAATAAAAAGGGATAGGGATGCAGCTCAGTGATAGAGTGCCCTGGATCCAATCCATATTACTGGGGGGAAAGAAGAGTGGTTGCTTAGAAGGAAGCAAGTTTGGGGAAGAAGAACATGGAATTGTCTGAGATGAAAATCTTGGACAGGAATAGGGTATACACATGTATATATATTAACAGTGATGTATTTCACAACACGTAAATCATACTGCAACTAAACAAGTGGGGTTCAGAAGGGAGGCCAACCCCTAAAAGAGCACTGCCTGTCACTTCATGGTCAAGTCACGTGGCTGGGTAGAGGGGATGCCCATGAAGTTGGGCAGCACTCCCTGTGGCTGCCAGCCAGCAGGCACTTCCCGTCTCTACCACTCAGCTCTTTCTAGGTCTCAGGCACACTCCACCTCTCTCTTAGTTATGCCATGTTTTATTCCTGTGTACCTTAAATTCATAAAGCTGTGACATTAAAAGTAAACCTGAAAGTATAAGTTATGGTTTCTTAAAATAACTAAGTGCACAGCTTAGTCTATGACCTAAAAATATATTTACAAACACTTGTTCATTTTTATCCAGAGTTATTTTCCTATAATTACTGTAAGTCTTGAAACATGAGCCACTGACTCTAGGACTATTAATACAATTTGACACCAGGAATCAAGAATAACTCCCATACTTATGCTAAACTTTGGGATGTTAATTATTTCTTGCAAAATATAACATTTTTTCAGAAAAGATACTTTCATAGAAGGGAACAATTACCAAATATTTTCTACATTTATGAAAACTATCAAGCCACATAACAAGCAATTCACTGAATCTTAAGCACAAGAAACTTGAAGAAAACTGCACTAAGATGCATCATAATGAAATTATTGCTTTAAACCACATTAAAAAAAAAATCCTAGAAGGTTGGGAGTGTAGCCCAGTGGTAGAGAAAATGCCTAGTACCCAACACTGCAAACAAATCAACAAACAACTCAAAAAAACCCCCAAACCCTAAATAAAATTACAAACTAATATTCCTCACGCACAGAGAAGCAAAAATTCTTTACAAAACACATAAAATATTAGCAAATCAAATCACATACAAAAAGTATAATACATTATGATCAAGTATGTTCATCTCAGGAATGCCAGACTGGTTTAACATTCAATATCCAATTAGTATAATTTACCTTATTAACAGAACAACCAAAAGCAAAACTAACATCTCAGTAGACATCAAATGTTTTTGCATTTGACAATATACTGCACTCACTCCTGATGAAAGACAGCTCATCAGTTCAAGGGCTGTCCCACTTGCCTCTCTGCCCAGACATGGCCCATCTCACTTCCTACCATGCCACATAGCTAGAAATGTATCTGCAAAGCTTTGTTTTTCTAGCTTACTGTCCCTTAAAAAATTCAACCAGAACTAAGATACCTACCAACAACTCATTTAACCTATGCAGCATCTGCCTCTCTTGCTCCTGCGTGCTGGCATTGCCTGGTTGGCTACCATTGAAGGACACCAGCAGCCACTGCATGCAGGACTCCAGCAGGGTCTTCCTCCAGGCACTCAGCTCTCTTGAGGATCCCTCCAGGGCTGCAGAGACCGCATCTGCTATGAGCCAACTGCAGCAGAGACCAGAGTTGCAGAGTTAGAGAAGATTCTAACCAACCTTGCAAAAGTCCACATTGGAAATACCCTAAGTCCTGCTCCCCATGCTGCCTACTCCAGGAACCACAGGCTTCCCCCAACCCTTAAACATCAAAGGTGCATCAGAAGTTCACAGCCAATAGTATCAGCACAGAGAGAAAGAACATGACTGCTCTCACGTCTTCTTGGATCCATTCTTCAATTTAATAGGGTAATTATTCATTCTCCATGTATATGTGTGCTTTCTGTTATAATTTTTGCTGTTAATTGCTAGGGTCATGGTCTAAAAGGATATGTGGAATAATATCTACTTTTTTGTATTTGCTGAGATTTTCTCTGTGAACTAAAATATGACCTATTTTGGAGAAGGATCCACATGCTGCTGAGAAGAAAGTATATTCAGCCAATTTGGGGTAGAATATTCTATAGATGTCTGTTAAATCCATTTGATTTATGGAGTTGTTTAGGCTGGAGATCTCTTTATTGTTTTTTTGCTTTGATGGTCTGTCTACTGGTGATGGAGGAGTGTTGAAGTCTCTCAGTATTATTGGGTTGAGGTCCACAAGTGGTTTTATGTCATGATGTAATTTAGTCACATAATTGGGAGCATTGTTGTTTGGGGAGTATATATTTATTACGGTTATATCTTCCTGCTGTATTGTTCCCTTTACTAATATGTAGTGACCTTCTTTATCTCTTCTGATTAGTTTACTTTTTCCATCCTTTCACCCTTAATCTGTACATATCATTGGCTGTAAGGTGGGTCTCTTGTAAGCAGCATATTGCTGGATTTTGTTTTTTGATCCAATCTACTAATCTGTATTTTTTGAGTGGTGCATTGAAACCATTCACATTCAATGTTAGAGTAGTTATGTGGTTATGGTCATTTTATTAGTAAGTTCTGTGCTGTCTTGGTTCTCTACTGATAGGGTGTACCTTTACTGAATTTCCTCTTTTTGTGGGTTTTGAAGAATGTTTGCTTGTTCTTCAGTCTGGAGTTTATCTTTGAGGATTTTTTGTAATGAAGATTTTCTGTTCATGAATGCTGCAAGTTTGCTCTTATTATGAGAAGTTCTTATTTCCCCTTCAAATTTGAAGCTGAGTTTTGCTGGCTATAGTATTCTTGGCTGCAGGTTGTGGTTATTCAGACACTGAAAGATCTCCTTCCAAGATCTTGCATCCAGAGTCTGATCTGAAGAGTCAGAGGAGATCCTTATTGGTTTGCCTGAGTGTGATTTGGCATTTCTCGCTTGCAACTTTTAGTATTCTTTCCTTGATTTCCCTATTGTACATTATAAATATGATGTGTCTTATTGAGCCTCTCATTTGATTAGGCCTAGTGGGTGTCCTATAAGCTTCCTGCATGAGCATATCTGACTCTATTTTTATGTGGGAAAATTTTTCTTTAACTATTTCCTTGAGAATGTTCCTTATACTAGTCATGTGCATTTCAATTTCTTGCTGTATCCAATTACTCTTAGATTCTTTCTTCTAATTTTATCCAAGACACTTTGAAAATTTTGTTTGTGTTCTGAATTGTTTTTCTTTTATGTGCTCTAGCTTGCTTAGCCTGTCCTCATTCTCAGAAGTTCTTTCTTCAAGAGCTGAGGTTTTGTTTTCTATAGAAATCAGTCTATTATTAAATTCATACATAGTTCCTCTCATGTCATCAACTGCAGATTTTAGCTGTTACTTCCTTTTTCAGTACGTCTGTTTCTTTGATAATGGAATTTTTCATCTCTTGAGTTTTCTCACTTAGTCCCTTCATGAAATCTTCTTTTAGTTCACTGTTCCTTTTAGTTTTCAGATCATTGATAATTTGTTGATTTTCATCCTGCTCCCTGACCATGGGCTCCTTGCTCAGGGAGTTGTGAGTTTGGGGTGAACCTCTTCTAGTTTGATTCTTCATCTTTGAAAAGCTTCTTCTGGATCTTTGAATTAGGGTTCCCCTGCATCGATGGAGCTGTCCTGGAGATTTTTCATCTGGTCTTAGAGTCAAAGGTGAAGCAGCCTTCCTGCAGCTCACCATCTTGGAATCCCGCAAGAACATGTCTGTATGTCTAGACTTTATCTAGATCAAAGTCTGTCAAAGTCAGCACTGGTGACATTTGGGGCCAGATAATTCTTATAGAGAGCTGCCCTGTGCATTACAGCATATTTAGCAGGATCTCTCTAGCTCCTGGAGGTCTCACCCCTCACCCGAGCTGTGACAACAAAGTCAGGTGTTGCCAACCAGCCCTTGGGAGAATATCACCACCAGTTCAGAAGCTCTCAGGGATATGTTTGCTCCAGCATGGACAGCTGGAGAGAGAGTTCAGTGCTCAAAACAGCTGTCTTATCGACCAGCACAAGAGGAGAGCAGCTGTTTTTCATTAACTTACTTTATAAATACTAAAGAGAAAAGTGAAGCCATCTAAAAAACCTATGCCCTCATACCTTTTGTGACTGTTTGGAGCCTGAAGCAAGCTTGGCAAATGGTTCATGAGCACATAGAGACCTTTGGCTCTTACAAATGGGATGAGTTGTGCCAGGGTCTCCTGAAGCAGCGCAGACTCTGAGGGATCATTAGTGCTGAGAAGCCTGTCCTGCAGCTTCTTCCACAGGGCCTTCCGCAAGACAGGAATTACAGCAGAGGACACTAGGACAGAGACACCAAGCAGATGTCATCACACAATGCTGAACTGACGCAACCTGGACAGGAGCTGGCTGGCTCATTCTCCAAGGCACAGGAGCAGAGGAGGTGCCTAAGGAAAGATGCATCAGGAACCACTGGCAGGAAGGCTCCTGCAGAGGGGCTTAGTTTTTAAAGTATCTGTCACCTCCAATATAAAGTTGTACAAAACAGGTAAAGTGTGAGGGAAACATCATTCGAGGATTCGATAAATAGGAATTACACTGAATTCAAGGTAATCAGAAAGTTCATCAGAACTGGAACCCAGCAGGTAAAGAAAAAGGAAAGCCAGACCCACACTGCCATGACACCAACTCGCCATCTCCCCTGAAGGTGAGGAGAGTGCGAGGGATAAGGCGTGGCTTAGCTCCAAGTGAGACCTCAACTTAGCAAGACACAGCCCAGATGACCTTGACACAGGACTACTAGGGGCACCAGGGCTACACCTACATTCATAAGGTCAGGAGACAGTGGGGGATGATGTTGAGAATTTCTCAAACTTCCTCAATCTTTGGAGCTGGTCAGATGTTCAAAGAGAAAACAAAACTAAACCACTAAAACCATAATGTTACAGGGTTTTTAAAAGGGCAGAGGGTTCTCCTCCTCAATCCCCCTGACCTATAAAATTCCCAGTTGCCCAATGCCAGCCTTTCCCATACCTCTCGCCGGGCGTGAGAAGTGTCCCTGAGTCCTGTGCTGGAGGTACACGTGGATGAGGGGGAGGAAGCTGTCCAGGTCCTCCTGCAGGCTGAGCCCCATGCTGGCCTGACCACACCACAGCTCAAACCTCAGCAGGTGGGTGCAGCTCTGCTGAAGGAGCAGGGCAGCAATATCAAGGGCCACCTGTGTCCGCCGGGCCAGGCAGTAGTCAAGAAGGTCAGCAGACACCACAGAGGCCAGCACAGGATCTCTCTGCAGAGTGGACAGGAACACGGCATCCAGTTCATCTACAGCCAGTGCTGGGAGCAGAGCTCCCAGGCCTCTCACATACTCAGAAGACCAGAGGAACTCACGGCTCTGCAGCTGGTCCTGAGGGCTGCTAGTCAACAGCTGCACCAGGGTCTTTCCAAGAGCACTCAGGTGTCTCTCCTTCCTGGGGGAATTTGTGGGTTGCTGGGCCAGCAGGTGGGCCTCAGGCAGGCTCAGGAGGGCCAGGGTGACCTCACGGAGCTGAGCACCTTCCATGTACGGATGCAGCTCCTGCAGGGCCTCCAGCTGTGGTAGAGTCTTGGGTGACCATGTGGCTGGGCCTGTTCTCCTGACTCGCAGCTCCCTCAACACACTCTGGGTGATAGCCTCCGAGTACCTGGCCAGAAGGCCCAGCTGACCCATGTTACAGAGGATCGGAGCAATTGCCACCAGCAGCTGAAGGGCCCCTGCACTGAAGTGGGCTGCCAGGAGCTTCACGAGGACAGGGCTGAGTGTGTGTGGGGGCAGCGCCTGCTGCTCCAGGGCTAGAAACCAGCCCTCCAACGTGGGATGTCTAAGGATGGCTACCAGCACCTCCTCCAGTGTCTGAAACAAAGAAACAGTGACATACTTCACCTAAGGCCGGGGTCAAGGAAGAGACACAGCTGCGAAGGAGCACTCACTGCCATGAGACAGAGAAGGAAGCAACTCTACTAGCCACACAACCCTCCCCTTGCCCTTCCAGGGGTGCTCACCATTGCCCATTGCTAACCCACCACAACACTCAGCAGGAGCCAGACTGCACATCTCCTCCCTAAAAGGCTAGGACGTGGCAGCACCCACCCAGGTTCACAAGTGTGTGTCTGATAAAGTCAGCCAGAATGGACTTAATGTATAGAAAAATGCTCTCCCCGGTCACTCAATGCAGGGGATGAGCCACACAGAAATGCAAAATGTGATTAAGATCAGCCACCTTCTGTTCTCTTGGCAGCTTTGCCTTTCTGCATAAATCTGGTAGAGGACATACTGTTGCCCAACAACTGGGCTCCGGTGGTCATGTGCCTAGGGAAAGTGTCCTGACTAAAGCTAATCCTGCCTCCATCTTCAAAACACTGTGCCTCAAGTGACCCTGAGAAACCAGTTCTAGCCCAACCAAGTTCAAAACACTGCTCAGAAAGCAGCTGAGACCCTTGACTAGTTAGAGAATGACTTGGTTCAGCTGTCCTATGCAGCCCTGCTGAACCTGACTCCTGGCCAGGAAGTCCCACCAGTCCTCAGGGACAGGAATGCCTTTTCTTAAGGGAAAGAAAAGAGATCACCTTCCCAACAGAGCTTTGCCAAATACAAACAGAGAAGACACATCTCCCAGAAAGTCAAGGTGGAGATCAAAGGAAGAAAAGCTATCCATTTTAACTTCAACAAGACTCATGAGGAACATGCTTGCCTTCTGAACCCAGTAGAACAGTTACATGGCACACCGGGTAAAATACATACCTGACCCAATTAAACAGTCTGCTTCACCAGACTAGGGTCAGGAGAGACAGACTGCTTCTTAGAGCAATCCACTTCCTGTGCTTACATACTGTGGACAGAGGGGCTCCCATGGCCCATCTTGGTCAGCACAGGCTGCAGCAACTCAATAGTGAAGTATTCATAGTAGGCCTCCCAAGAGGCTCATGGCATGTGGTGTAAGGGGACACCTGCAGAGGGCAGGGTGACTATGCAGAAGAGCAACTGGAAAGATGAATGCCTAGATTAAGCCATGCTTATCCTGGGTGGGGGTTATGGTGTCAGCATCTCTGCTATAGTTTTTTTCATTTCAATATTTTTCTTCAATAAATACATATTTGCAATCAGAAGTACAGAGAAAGCCACTATATCACTATGACCTTAGGGAAAAGGCTAATGGGCTGCCTGCGGAAGGGGTGGCAGTACCTGGTCACTGGCCAACTCCAGTGAGGCCACAGATTCCATGTCCAGAAAAAGGTCGGACTCAGACTGGGCAGCCTCACACTTCCGTCGGTTCTGGGTATCCAGGTACTCACAGTGGACAACCAAGTGCTTGAGGAGATCCAGGAAGAGCTGCAAGAGGGGCGGTCCCACACTTCTGCCCAGCTGTGACGATGAAAACCACATGAGTCTCAGAGAGGGAAGGGCTGACCTGAGCAGTGGCCACCAGGTCCCTGGGTAATCAGAGGAGGAGAGGAGACTCAAAAGGGCAACCTTTATACATAGCGTTTGTGAATAATTGTCCTAAGTTGTCTCTTAAGTCAGAGACCTGTCTTTGTGACCTGAGTGAAATACAAAGGTTTATTTTGGCTGAAATGAGGGGAACAACCCAATCTCAACCTACCTGGAGCTCTATACACCATATCAGGGCAAAGCTCAGCAGTGAGCTACTGTATCAATCAACTCAGGAAAGGCAGAGGCCTGGCCATGCTGTTCACCTAGTCTACTATTACGAGGTGCAGAGCCACCCCGTGACAAACCAGCTGTATCTGGCCATATCTTCTGCTGCAAGGGATAAGCTGTTCTGGAGAGAACACTGCTGCCTCTGCACCTCTGCTCCAGGGAGAAGTGACCACCAGAGGTGGGAGTCTAGGCTCCTAAGTCACAGGAATGCTCTGTGGTCCTGGACCATCAGAAATTCTGTCCTGGAGTATGAACTGGCTCCAAGAACGTCATGTTCCCTGCAGATAGAGCACTGGGAATACAGGGGTTAGAGAGATAGCACTGACCCGGCGGAAGTTCTCCACAGTGGTCCTGAGGCATAGTAGCACCTGCTTAGCTGAGCGCACGACCTGGTGCTGGGAGAGGCGTGGGATGGCGGCCTGCAGCTGTGCCTGGACGCACTCATCCCTGAGCATCTGGCTCTCATAGGCTGTCCGCAGCAGGGCAGAGAAGCAGGAGGCTTCTGGAGGTGTGTGGAGTACAGGGCTGCTGGATGCCTGCAGCAGCTGAGGGAGACAGCAAGAGTCAGAAGGACAGAGGGCAAATCACCATGATGTTACATTGAACATGCTGGTAATGGACTCAAGGTGGCACGCTTAACAAAAGGCACCTCACAATAATCATGCTAAAAACTAAAAACTGCAGGGCATTTTACTCAAGTAAATTTCCTAGACTACGTTCCTGCTGACAGAGCATGACGGTGCCTATCAGAAGGTACAGACGCTGCAGGGCAGGGCCCTGTGCCATAGAGACAGGAGTGTAATCACAGGCCAGGACGCATCCCTGGAAACAAGAGAGCACATCCTGTGGAAGGCCCACACGCTGAGCTACCTGCCTCCCCAGGAGCCTAGAGGAGCCTTCATCTGAAGGATAGGAAAACAACAACCAGAATGAAAAGAACTTTCTGGAGCTGTTCTGCCTCAAACAGAAGCTGTTCATTTCTTCCGACATGACTGCACACTGCTTCTTTATTTACCCCATGAGGCTTGCTTCTTATCATAACTCCAAACACTCAACTTTCTTAGCGCAATAAACCCAAAGTCCCACATGCTCCCAAACTCAGCTTTTGGTTCTCAAAGCCCAGTTCCCAGACCAGCGCAGCATGACCACCAGGACAGGCTGAGAAGCACCGATTCGCAGGCCCTATCTGGGACCTGCTGCTGGGTTACACTGTGGGCACCAGCAGTTAAGTCTGAACAAGCCCCTAGGAATTCCAAAGCACCTGAACAGTGAGAGCCACTTCTGTGACATATGAAAAGAGAGGGGACCCTGATACTGAGTACGCAGAAAGGGAAACACTGAGCTTCCAGCAGCTCTACACCACCAACCATCTGGCTGGAACCTTGGCCTCTGTGCAGAGGAAGGTGGCACCAGATTGGGGTCAGATTGCCTGGACCAAATCCTGACTCACCACTGATGGATTGTGGACTCACTGTGTCTGTTTCCCCACGTGTTCACAGGACAGCGGGAGTCTTGAACTACTTCTCAGAGCTGTTGCTAGGATTAAATGGCTTAAAATGCACCTAGTACACTAAGTGTGGGGCCTGGAGTGTGCCAAGAAACAGAAAAGACACAATTGATGTGGCTACTGTTCAGAAAACAAAGGCCATAGGTTGCCTGCTTTCAAGTACAGCAATATATAATGAATCCACAAAAAATGCACACAGCAAAGCTAACTCTGGCCCCACACATCTTTTATAAATACTTTGCACTACAGCCAGAATCCCCTTACAAGAATGTGGTCCCCACTCAAGGAAAATCCCAGTTTGAGCAGAATGGAGCCTGCTGAGGCCACTGAGGGGTTAGGCCTGCCACTGAGCATGGCAAGTCTGGGAGTATATTAAGGTTCACAGGAGAGAGGAACAAGTATCACAAACCACTCAGGAAAAAAAAATAAGGACACTCTCCTGTCCCAGCTGAAACTTATTAGCCAACTGTCAGCACCATGGAAGCAGGGGAAAATTTAATCTTACTGGTCATTGAGTCCTCTGTATTTCAGTCACATCAATTAAGGAACAGTAATACTGCTTATCTTCCTCTCTTCTGCAAGGGAAACTTGAAGGTTAACAAATTTCTCCCTGCAAACTGTACAGCAGTGACACAGGAAGCTGTGGCCCATAGGAAGAAACTCTGCAGGAGCAGTGATCACAGACACAGCTTACCCAGGGCTCTCGGGCTTGCTCTGGGATCCAGAGGCTATAGTATCTGCTAAACCTGGAGAGTTGAGGGCAGCAAGGTGGGCCTGGTGGCTCAAACTTGTCATAAGTCTGGAGGAGAAGACACAGAGCCAAGGGGTCCCTCTGGGTGTGGAGGAGGTCAGTAAGCACAGCTGTCAGATATGCCACGATGCTTTCTCCTGCGAAGGAACAAGTTGTGTGTGGGAAAAGGCCTGCCATGAGTGCCCTTCTGGAGTGCAGCAACATTAGCTTCTCCCACAGACATGCGAGACCCAGAAAAATTCAAGCAATTCTACCAGGGGTCATATATCCACATGGGAAAGTAGGTGCTACAACACAGACTGTCCTAGGCTCCATTTTATTTTTATTTTTTTGGTGGTATTGTGAGACAGAGAGAGAAAGAGAGAATTTTATTTAGTTTTTCATGTGGCTTTCATTGATCCAACCCTTAGTTGTGTATGTGGTGCTGGGGTTTGAACCCATGTCCTTGCACATGCCAGGAAGGTGCTATAACCGCTGAGTCACGGCTCCAGCCCCACCTGCTGCACCCCCCACTCCAGGGCTCCATTTTTAAAAACAGATAGCACATGGTCAGATCTCAGGTCCTGAGACCAAGAAGTGGAGACACAGATACATAAGAAGCAAGGCCAAATCCACCTGGACCTTGGACTTGCTATTGTTCACCAGGCCCTTCCCTGTGCATCAGTACACAAGCCCCTTGTATAGGCAGGATGGGACTGGGAGGGTAAGTCCCTTCCAGTGATCCTAAAAGCCACACATTCAGATGACACAGCTCTAAATCAGAAGCAACCCTTAGTCATCTCCTAGAAAAAGCCAACCACTCAGAACAGCCTATACTAAATTATGACAAAGTTAAAAAAAGAAAAAGAAAGAAAGAAAAAGTCCTTTATTCATTAAACCACTGCCGTGTGGGAGCTGATCTGTTATAGCAGCAAAGCCTGAGTTGTCCTGTCTAATTATATGAATGCTACCTGTGGGTGCTTCCTTGGATCTAAGTTGTTTGGAAAATCCACCAACTTTGAAGGACTCACCCACATTATCATGATTATCAAGATCAGTAAGCTAGGTGCAGTGGCACATGCCTGGAATCCCAGTGACTCAGAGGGTTGAGTTACAAGTTCAAGGCCAGCCTCAAACTTAGTAAGACCCTTAGGAACTTAATGAGACCCTATCTCAAAATAAAAAAAGGGCTGAGGATATAGCTCAGTGGTAAAGCACCCCTGCGTTTAATCCTCAGTACCAAAACAACAACAAAAATATGTCAAGAACAATGTGACAGCTGTTTTCTATGAAGCCCTGCAGACACATTATTTCAGACTCATCCCTCACATGACCACTTGCCCAACAGCCCAGCCATCCTCAGGATCTGTGTGCCAAACTCTGACCTCTACCAGGCAGGCAAGGAGCTGTCTCTCTGGTGGGTCTGAACTCTAGCTGCCCAGGGTTCTCAGCAACCATTTCCAGAGCCCCTGCAATCCCACTCCCCACAGATCTAGGGCATCGAACTGTACCCAGCTACAGGTACCTGCTTCATTTTCTGTTCCAAGGAGCAACTTATTCCTGGCTTCCAGGGCTGCAGGGACCACAGCACTGAACGGGAACGTGAGCAGGATCATGTCTTCGTTTAACGAGAACCCAACTTCCTCATCCAAGCCTTCACTGCCCTCCACAAGGACGTCCACCATGTCCAGCACATCTGAGACAGAATGGGGGTACCCAACTGAGAGAAGAGCCACCAAAAGATCCCAGTGCAAATGACCCCATAGGGAGGGAGAAGCAGGAGGAGTAACAAATCTCAGCTTCTCTCAGGGGAAAATGCTTAGTAAAGTTAGATCCTAAACAGATGAACATGCTGCCTCTGAAGTCTTTACAATCCCTGTTTGGCAAAATGCAGAATATTCAGCCAAGCTGGCATCAGGCTGAACTTTTCTCAAGTATCCAAGAAATCCACTGATTTTAACCTGGGAAATAAGCCAAAATTTGAGACGTAAGAGTCTGAGGGTTAAAGCGCAGACCAGAGCCAGAGTGTCTGGGATTTAAATCCAGACTTTGCTCTATGGTAGCTATGTGAGCTTGAAGTTACTTAATTCTCTGAGCCTCAGCTGCTTTATCTAGATATAAAAGGAGGACCCTGATACCTTACGTTAAGGTACCTTTACAAGGTTTACCTGAATTAGATCAGCACTGCTGCCCAAAAGTTATTTATCAGGTTTACATGATTAAGAATTGTAATTACAAAAGTACCAGGCACAGAGTAAACAATCCAGCCAGACACACATTGCTCATTTCATAAACAAATGCACAAACTTCTAGAATAGGCTGATTTTTGACACCAAAAATGGGGCATCAGCACTTTGCCTGAGGCATTAGTGCAGCCCTGCTCTCTCTGACTAACACGCTGCTGTGGGCTACACGCTGCTGTGGGTTGAGCCTCTGAACCCAAGCTGCACAGGAGGGATGGGTACCTTGGGACCTACCATCAATATGGGACACAGGAATGCTGGCATCGTCCATGTCTTGCTTCATCATGGTGGCCTGCAGTATGCTGGCCTCCTGGACAAAGTCAGACGCTTTGTCTGTGTATGAATAAGGATTCGCCACCAATGTCAGTAAAATCTGGGCAGTAAAGAGTCAAGTGGGAAACATTTAGCTGGTCACAAGTGAAAAAAAAAAGCCAAAAATTGCCATTGGTCAAAATCAAGAATTAAAAACGTTAGTCATTAGTGAAAACAGTAGTTTCACTGTATACTATTCTTTTAATACTGCATGTAGTATATCCCTATTCCCCTGTGCAAAAATGAATTCCTGAACTGAAATTAAACAGCATGCAGTAAGAAAATCCTTTCCCAAAATCCTACAACTGAGTGGATTCTGAGGTCTCAGCAGGATTAAGAAGGTACTGGTACATCACAAAGGCTGAGTGCACCGAGTGCCTATGTACCCAGAACACCCCTTGTGAGGGTCTGGGCTTACTCGTTCCAGAAACTGAATGACAGCTTCTTTGCTCTCCTCCGCGGTGCTGTCCAGGTGCTCCAGCCAGAGCTCCAGCTCCTTCCAGGTGTGCTCAAACACACCCGTGTCCCGCAGGATCTGTAAGCAAGTGGACAATGGAGCACGAGTCAGAACAAGGACTGCTTTCTGTAGGAGATGTGTTGGTTTCATGTCTCCCCAGCACTACCCAGAAACTGGGGAGCATGAAGGGATGAATGTGTCACCCAAAGGCTTACTTTATAGCTGTTCTTTCAAAACAACATTCCCAGTATGGAAGGCAACCAGGAAAAAGGGATCCTCCCATGCTCTGTCAAGGACAATGCGATCCTGTCTCACTGTTGCTTACTTCTTTTCCCCATTTCCAGAATCGATGATAAGGGGAAAGAGTCGGCTGTCACTCAGGGGCTGGCATTCCAGACCTAGGTAACCATGCAGGACCTGACCCCTCACAGCAGCTCAGCACTCCAGTGTGGCGCCTCAAGACTCAGATCTGGGCAAGAAGCACCAACAGAATCTGGTACCAGGCAGGACCTGAATCCGTGGGGCTCAATAAATGACATTCCTCATGTTCTGATGACGGAACCTCAGGGGTTAAATAGCATCCTGGCACAGAGCCCTGCATCAGTGTGCATCAAAGCCCCCAATGGTGTCAATTCCACCAATCTGCAGCTAGTGATTAGAAAATGTGGCTATCCTCAGGTTCATACCTGCACTACCCTGAATGCAAAGGGAACCCTGGAAGTGAGGACTTAGCCACACTCTTCAGGCAGCTCAGATGGGGAAAGTGCAGTGAGATTATCACCCCTTCAAATAAAGGTGAAAGATCACATCTTTGTAACCTAAAAGCAGTGAATATGATTTTTGTAACCCCTCTCCCCAAGATGTTTATTACACAGCAGAAATGAGGCAGTAGAGTCCCTGCTGCTACAGCAAGACCCAAGGCAGCCCTAGAAAAGTGAGAACCTCATATAAAAAGGCCCTCATTCTCTCCCCTTGACTTTGGTGACACCTATGCTGAGGGTGACAGACAAAATCAAAAAGGCTGAAAGCTGCAGAGAAGGCAGAGTTGGGGGATGAGGGAACAGGCTCTGGCTATTAAATGGTTCCCCAAGAGAGCAGAACATGGTATTTATTGAGTCTATAATATGCTAGATTACTACTTTATTACATTTAATCTTCTTTGTCACCCTATGGTTTTATTATCTCCATTCACCATAGGAAAACTAAGTTCAGAGAAGTTAACTATTTTGTCCAGTGCCACCCAGGAAAATGTAGAACCAGATTCAAATCCAGGAATCAAACTTCAAAGGCCATGTTTTATTACTATCGCCCTGCCCTGTTGCCTCTCAGGAATGCAGCTACGTTTAAGACATACTAAATTATTTTTATTTTTTAATTTTTATTTATTTTTTTTTAGAGAGAGGGACAGTTAGAGAGATAGAGAAAGGTTTTTCACATGGCCTTAGTTGCTCCAACACTTAGCTGTGTACATGGTGCTGGAGTTTGAACCCGGGTCCTTGTGCTTGCCAGGCAAGCGCTAAAACCGCTGAGCCACCGCTCCAGCCCAAGACATGCTAAATTAAACCTACCCTAAAACCTCCCATTTTAAAATTTACAACAGTTCTTGGATACCCTGAATTCAACAACCAGTTCACTAATAAGTACCTCCCAAAGGAAGACCTGTGCAAACGTGCTTCAGAATTAAAAACTGGCAGGAGATGCTCACCTTCATGATCAGAAGTTTGGTTGATGACTTGAGATGTAAATGGCTACTGGTCACAAACATTTTCATCAATAAGTAAAACACTGATCGCTCTCCTCCAATGATTTCTGTATCTGGGCCTTCCTAGGGATTGAACAGTATGCTTTCAATATATGTATATAACTATATATATATATATTAGATTTTAGGATATAATAATATATCATAAAATAACAAGGGCCACTACCTGCTGAGCAAACAGGTAACTTCATACCCCATAACGCTGCATGGTCCTCCACCTCATCTCATTTTAACTACCACTCAGCAAGATCACTGTGATTTTACACATAAGGAACCTTGGAAGTTAGACAACTCACACAGCACCCTAATAATAGTGAGTCCAACAGAAAGCACAGGCAGCTCTCTTCATGTGCTGGCACAGTTCTAGGGTCTTAACATACACTGACTTATCTCTCTCTCCAACCCTGGAGGTGCCACCCTATCTTGCAGAAGCAGAAACTGAGGCACCAGAACGTAGCTGGCTATTTCCTAGGAACAAGCCCAGGGAGCCCTGGTGTAGATGCACAAAACCTGATGGGTGGCAAGGAGGGAACCCAGCCTGTCTGACCCCATCTAAAGCTGCACTGGTTGCACTTCAGCAGATACTGGCACGAAAATGATTAACTACTTATACGCAATGCATCTTTCTAAAAAGGCGTTTGGCCACAGAACACATGCCTCAGAGAGGTGCATGGAGTTCCAAATCCCCAGCTCATAACTGGTCAAGTCTGCATGATTCACCATAGCCCTTGGCATGAGGATGATGCTGAACATGTGAAGTGCTGGGTGTCTCTTAGCCTAGCACATCATGCCAGCAAACCTATCTTACATGCACAGGTTGCAGCACAGGACACAAATGAATATCCTAAGACCAGTTCTGCCACAGTAAGAGGCTACCCAATTAAACCATCAGGATCCAGTAGCCTAGTTCAGCAGGAGTGAAAGCAATAAATGATGCCCCCATTTACTACCTCTCTGGGGTGGGGTGCAATGACCTCACAGCACAGTGGGAAGGCTGAGAGCAGGACTCTAAGCAGAATGCCCGGCTGCCTCCTGAACCCACCACTCACAGCTGGAGCCTTGCACAACTGTCCTAAGCACCTTTGTCTCTAGGTGGTATGAAAAGAAAGGCCCTGCCAAGCATTCATATGCAGCTGGGCACATAATAAGTCCTCAGGAAGAGTGAGCTTCAACTCTGATACAGGGAACCTTAGAAGATTGAAAGGGACACACACAGACCCCAGTGCCATAGCATTCTTAGACCTTTTGCAAATATCACTTGTATGGAGGCCAACATGCCTTTCCACGCTATCAATTTTAGGCAAAAATCTAACATAAAATCTAAGTCATTAAAAAAATAATGTGAGGCTCTAAGAAGCACACTCAGACAACATTTAGTCTGGCTGGTCAGTTTTCCCTTGCTGCACAGGAGTAACAAAGCACTAGGGTTTTTTTTTTTCCCCTTCTGTACTGGGGATCAAACCCCATGGCACTCTACCACTGAGCTGCATCCTCAGACCTTTCTACTCCTTTAACTTTGAGACAGGGTCTTGCTAAGTTGCCAAGGCTAGCCTCAAACTTGGATCCTCCTACCTCAGCCTCCTGAGTAGCTGGGATTACAGGTGTGCACCACTGTACCGAGGTGAGCATCCTAGACTTAAAGACACAGGAAAATATCTGCAGCATCCTGAGCTTTCCTCTAAGAGTCAACATTATGTTCTCCAAAAGCTCCTAGGTGTTACTGAGACACAGAGCTGCAGGCAACATTTGCTGACTTTTCCTTGGTGCTATGCTAGCTTGGTGTCTAGTCTCATCTTTGTCTTAAGTTCTTCCAGGATGAGGACAAAGGAGAACGAATGATTTTATTTACAAAAAAATGTTTTAAAATGACAAGAAAAATATAAGCATTGAGACAAAAGCTGAAAGGCCAATGGGTTAGCTAATGCGGAGGACTGGACATCCCCACTTCCCACCTGTGCTTTCAACCACAGAAACTTGCTAGCAGGCAGCTCCAGAGCCACCTTCAGCATGTGGTGCTGCAGGATGGGCGGAACCTCCTCTTGAAGGCCCTGTTCTGAGATGACACCTGCAGATGGAAGTAAAGAACACAGAAAAAGTCATCCAGACGTGGGTGCCAGGCAACTGCTCCCCTGGCCAAAAGGACCAGATTAGGAACGCCATATCTAGAAAGAAAAAAGGGTGTATGACTGTCCCTATGCCCTGTGTTCCCTCACATATGCTGTGTGAGGAACACTCCCCCTGGCATGCCTTACCCCCAGGTATATGCAAATCCTTCAACAGAAAGTACAAATTCTGCTTGCCCCACAAGTCTTTCCCCAACATTCAGCACACGCTGGCCTCAACCTATGGCTGGATTCACCACACCATATGACCTCTAAGTGTGGGCCCTCACTGATTTTACCCCTCACATAGGCCATACTGCCCACAGGGCAGGTGTTTTATGGATAGAGACTGTACTGTGGCCACTGGGCCTGAGACAGGGTTCTTATCCTTCAACCTGGTTTCTGGGTTTATCCTTTGCTTGGAAAGGACACAGCTATTAAGTCCTAAATGGCCACACTCTAGTAAATTACATATTCCCAAGGCAAAGAGAACCTTTCACCTTCAAATGATTTATAAAAGCTAATCACAGCTCTTCAAAAGGAATATTTGAATAGCTTTTGTAAATTCCAAGAATGGTATTTTTGCAAGTCTTCTCTATAGGCCCAATAGCAAAGTCCCCTTTCTTAGGCAAAGCTGACCATCAAGGAACCATGATCAGACAAGCATAAGGTCACTTTTACAAGATGTGGTTTGAACCTGACTCATTGCAGTAAAATAAGAGACAAGTACTTCCACAGTGGCTCTGCTCAAACAGGTTAGGTTGTCCCTTCCATGGGGCTCTCTCTTCTGCAGCATGCTCTGCACCAGAGCTCCCTTGACAGGCAGCTTTAGAGTGAATGTCATCTGATCGGAGCTGTGGACCCTCCCTTCTTCACCCTCACAGCCTATGCTAAGCATTCACTTAATATTTACTTAATGAAGGCCAGCTATTTAAAATCTATTGGTCCAAATAAACTTAATCAGGCTGGTGGCTCACTCATGCCAGTAAAGTGCCCACCAACCTTCCTGCTCCTCAGTCTGGGGCTGAGATAAGGCTTATCAAAGCCTCCTTCAGCCCATTGGTGGAAAGAGCCCCAGCTTTTCTGCAATGTCCAAGACCCACCTTTCAGGAGCTTGCTGAAGTCAAAGTTGTACTGCATGACCATGTGGGGAACCACCTTCTGGTAGAGGCATATGACCTGGAGCAGAACGGCTTTCAAAAGAATGGTTTCCGCATCATCTGCACCAGAAGAAAATAGCCTGAATCAGGAAATACCCTTGTTTGACTGGGAAGCATTCGAGCCACCTTTGACACCTACAGTGATTAACTGCATGCTCAATGCTGTGGCTACAGACATATCCCTGTGACTACATGTAAGGAAGGCATCCATGCAGGAAAGGGCTAAGACTGCTCAAGGGACTTGGGTTTAAGACCTGCTTTGCTGCTGTGGCCTTGGGCAAGTTAAGGCTGCTCTGTCTTTGCGCTTTCATTTCCTCCTCTGAGCACTGGGGATATACAGCTGGGCCCACCCTCATAGGGCTGCTGTAAGGATTCAACAGGCTCTAGACAGAAGATACAAAGCTCACTACCTGCCAAGAGGGTCTGCGTTGACATATTTTAATATAAGTGGGTCCATGTAGCCCACTTCCATCTACAAAGCAAAAGAGCCCCCTACTCCACACACCCACCCACAGAAAGCCAGAGCACATGGCACAGAGTGTTCAAGCCTTCTGAGAGAAGCACTGCTTGCACAAAGTCCAGACATGTTTCTAATGGGTATTAAAATTCAACCTATATCTCCATTCTAATTCTTCCCCCTAAGCCCAAAAGGACAGGAGATACATTCACCACCAGAGGGGCCCTGAAACAAGAATGGGTGGAGGACCCTCGAGGTAGGAGCCATATCAGGCTACTGTCACCTCTGTTCTGGGCAAACAACAAAGACCTCCCATACCCATGCCAGAGCCCTCACCACTCTGGTGAGCCATGTGGGCAGCAGGAGTCCTGACACCTCTTTTCTTCCCTTTCTCATCATCCTGCTTTGTCTCTTGATTTTTAAGAGACTGCCAGACCCACACAATAGTGTTCAGGTCTGGCAAAACCTAAATGGAAAAAAGCAAAAAATTCAGTCACATTAAACAATGAAGAGAAATAAATGAACTGAACATACTGACAGGAAGCAAAACACTGGGAGGACGCGCAAGCGCACAAGTGTGAAGGCTGGTGTGATGTACATGAGTGTTAGTGTGTGAGATAAGGTGAGAGGGTGGGTGAGAACGGGCCCACATTCTTTTTAAGCTCTGTTCCACGGTATAATTTCTAGAACTGTACATACTAAGGCTCTGGTGAAAAGAAAACAGCTGATAAGGAGAACAAACCCTGAAGACTCATTCACCTGGGCCAGCAGTGGGCCCAGAGAGATGCTTCCTGAGGACCAGCTCTAGGGCACCTGGCCCCCATGTCCCAGCACTCTCAGAGCAGTTGACCAGGTCACAGGAATTTAGCTTCCTTATTAGCAAAATCAGCCATGGGTGGGGACTTCCCCTGCCCCCTAGCCTCTTCTTACTTGGATCACAATACAGTCAGCAATGGTGGTCCCAAGGGCACAACAATGTTCCCTGATGAGACATGAGGTCCCACTAGAACCAGAACCCCACTATTTCCATGGGAGACCATGTGCATCATCTGAATTCTTATCTCATCAAAGGACTTAGGGACTGTGCTAAGTGTGACATACATATGCCAGTTTTATAGCTAATTCTTAGCACCTGTGCCACATACTGCTCACCAGCCTCTCCAATCCTGTGGCTTCAAGGACATGTCACTTGCCCCCTGCCTCTGTGCCTCTCCCTGCTCTGCTCAGTGGTGAGGTCTACAGGGAAAGGCCAAACCTGGGCCTGTGCCTACCTTGCTCAGGGCTTCTCTGAAGAGCTGCACAAACTCTCCCATCATCTCAGCTGTGTACACACCTGATTCTTGCCACAACTCTTTATTCAGGCAGTGGTCAATGGTTTTTAATGCTCTTTTCAAAATGACAGAAACAAGGGATAAAGCTGTGTATCTCACCGATGTGCTGTCCAACTGCAAAGAAAAAGAAATCAAACCCACAAACACGTCTAGGTAGACAGACTTCCAAGACCTGGGTTGGCTGGCTCTTGCCCTTTCCTGGGTCACTGCTAGGGAAAGCCCTGAGAGATGAATGCTACACTGTGAAACCTGGAGACCTTGCACCCCTCTGGTCTGATATCACCAGCTGCCAGGAAAGTGGCCACGAACAGTGGAGTCCAACGGTGGAGTCTGATTCTGTGGTCTGCTTTCAGTAAGCCTTCTCTGACAACCATGCAAATAACATAAATTATCTGCATTAAAATCAGCAAAATCTCACATAACTCACGTACTGCTATTAAAAGCATTCCACATCAGGGAGAAATAGCAAAAAAACACATCAGAACCTTCATTAAGAAAAAACACCTCCAGGCTCAGTAGCAAATGCTGTGATTTAGAAGGTGGTTTGTCCCCCAAAGGTTCACATGCTGGAAGCTTAGCTAAGAGGTAGGGCCTAGCAGAAGGTGCTTAAAATGTAGGGGTGCCATCCTCGGAAAGATGCAGACTCCCAGGCCCTAGCCCAGACTAACTTAAGCAAAATGTGCATCCTTACATGATCCTCGGTGATCGTGTTAGTATGGCAGCCCTGGGTGGGGCACTGGTGAGAGAGTGAGGAACTCTCTCCTTTAGGCCTTCTGCCTAAATTTTAGTTTAATAACCACAACAGCTCGGTGTCCCAGCATTGCTATTGGCTGTGGTTTCAACGGAAGTGGACGCTGCATACTACATAGGCACACAAAATGTCCTAAGCCAATAACAGCTCCAAACCCATGATTCCCTCAAAAGCAGTCTCTAAACAAGTGTTCCCATGACACCAGAGAGCTAGGGGTACAAAGCTCAACAAATAGCCCAAGACTCGTCTTACAAACCCTTCTCATTTCCTGTTTCTAAAATAAACTAACTCTTCTCTGATTTCAAAATGGACACTCTTTGAAAATTTTGAGGTAACACTGTAAGAGATAAAAGAAAAACAACTGCTAACTACAGTCTCTAGACTCACTTGTGCCACTGGGCTCTGCTCACGAAAAAAGACTCAGCTCATGGGAGGGACACTTAGCGAAATGGGCAAGGCTGTGGCTCCATGGCCCTGGGCCTGCACAGAATGGCAGCACCAGGAGAGAGCTGTGTCCTCTCTTGCTGCCTGAGTCACTCTGCTGAAAGGATCTTGAGACAACACTGAAGAGGAGGGGAGCCAGGCTTTCACCTCTCAGAATGCCAGGAGTAAGCCCAAGGAGCACAGATGCAGCCCTCAGAGGAGCCGTATGGCTCTGTTCCTTTTAACTCAATGTTCCTGCAAGCCACCTAGAAAATATTAATGTCTCCCACAAAGCAGATGGGCATACTAGCTGGGTCCTCATTTTCATAAGAAGATTTGGAGAACACAACAGAAGACCTTCCTGCCTCATCCCACACTGGCCTCCTCCTCTCCATTCCTGACCCACTGCACACACTCAGCACAAACCCTGGGTGGGTAAAAAGATTTCAAGGCATTACCTCAGGAGGCTACACCACTTCATGGTGACTGTGCCATCACCACTGGGCCAACTCAGGCCTATGTGACAAGATTGACCCTATTCCTATTCATGTTAGCTTGCCTGAAAGGACAGAGGTGTCCCCTGGATGACTAAGCCACCTGGGCTTAAGAGAGACTGGCAGGACCCAGAACCCATCTGTGCCAACCACTCACAGCCATTTACCTAAGCCCACAATGCTGTGGTGAAACACATAAGCCCTTAGAATGTGGTTCCTGATGGGACTTGGACACCTCTTTAATAATAAAAGTTTGAGATTTAAGTATCAATTTCTCCATGAACATAACCTTCAAAAATGGCTATAAATGTCCCCATGAAATCTTAACACTATTCATTTGAACCAAAAAATTTCAAATTTCAGCCCCACACTGCCCAAAATTCTGAACTCATGAGATTTTAATAAAGGAGCTTTCCATCCTGATCCTAACATTCTCCCACCCCCAAAAAGGACTAGAGAGGCAAGGAGAGATCCAGAGGTCCCTGCCGTGCAGGGAAGAGATGAAACCCCTGTCGCCCCTTGAAGGAGTGGGTTCTGCTCCAAAGTCTTTGCCTCAGGTGAGTGGACTGTTCCAAACTAAACTCCTGTCCTAGAAGCCTCCAAGCCTCTGATGAAATCCAATCAAATAGTCAGGCTGGTACTCTTAGAACTCAAGCAGCACAGCCAGAGTTTAGCAGGGGAAAGTTTCAGAAGTGGGGCAACCCATGACCTTACATTTAATGCCTGAGTGAACATGATCTTATTGCAAACCAGGGGCACTGTGGTCACCATCACTATTGCCAGGAGCCGTGGCAAAGGGATAAACTCTCTGGTCCGAAATGCCCGGGAAATCTCTGGCTGGGCCTCATAGATCTGGAAAAAGGAGAAAAGAGATTTGGTTGGTGCCAGAAATAAGTTCTAAACCTACAGCTAATTATAGGAACCCAACACTGAAGTCATTCCAATGAAATTATTAGTGATAAAGGTCAGATTGGCCACAAGGGACAAAGTCGGGATTAACCACTAATAAAAGACAAAAAAAAAAAAAAAAGACAAGTCAGGTTACCACTCTGGCACCGTCAGAACAGGGACCACCAAGCAGAGCCTGGCCTGTGGTCTGGGGAGCCTCTTAAAACCTGTGATGGTAAATCCATTACTGCTAGAATGAACAACAGTATCATTTACTAGTGACCACTGTATTTGACAGGCACCTGACAAATCATTTCATCTTTTTAAAGCTTCATGACCCCTTTGAGGTAGGGACACTTGATATTAAAAATAAAATGTATTCATAGATGGTAAAACTGCACCTCAATGAGTTTAAGAGATTTCTCTTAGACCACATGGCTAACAAACAGCCAAATTAAGGACTCAACTCAGGCTGCAGAGAACATACACTTGCCCCTCAGCAAGGGCAGGAGGTTAGCAGCTGCCAGGAGAAGTGTGGGTCACAGAATTATCTCCCCACAAACAAGGGGCAAGATGCATCCTTCTCACCTGGAGATATACATGGGAACTGCACACACAGGTACTCAGCAGAATTTAGGGAACACATGAAAAACTGGAAGCTAGTCTCAAAGATAATGCTGGAGCCAGACTGCAGCACAAGAACAGCATCCCAGGTAATTAACCATCAGGTGGGCCATAAATTAGCGAGCAAAAAAGCTTAACCATGCCAGGCAATACTGCTAAAGAATGTACTAAGTTCAGGTTGAGCATTCCTAACATGATAATCTGAAACCCAAAGCTTTCTGAGTGCCAACACGATGTGTCCATGCAAATATTCCAAAAGTCAAAGCCTCTGAAGTCTGATACACTTCTAGCCCCAAACACTTTGAGTGGAATGTTTAACCCACACCTCTCCTGGTAGGTGAGGGGATGCTGACACCCGTGACAGAAACGGAATCAACATTCCCTTAACAAACAGGCCAGCTTCCCACAGCTCATTTCAAGTTGTTCTAAGGATCTTTAAAAACTGTCGGGCAATTCACATATTGCATTAATTCTGGCCTAACCGCTCAGATTCGATTTACTATCATCTCAGGTAAAATCTTAATGAGGAAGATAAATTGACTCAACAGATAAAAAATTCTCAAAATTCAGTTCAGTGAAAATCAACATGCTATACTCAGAGGACAAGGTCATCCAAGTTACATAGTATAAAATAGCCCTTTAACCCTGGAGGGAGGTCTCCCTACACACAGCTGACCGGAATGCCACGCACTCCCACAATTCCTTGTGCTCTGCCCTGCCCCAGCCAACAGACACTTCTTACCTTGTTTAGTAGTTTGATATTATTCAGCCAAGTGGACTTCACTCTTGGGAGAAAAGAAAACGTCACTTCCTTGAAGTATTTGTTCAGTAAGTCCGGGCACACCTTAAGGATGTTCACCACAAGCTCAGCCACCAGCTCATCCTCAGCTGCCGTTTTCAAACCCAACAAGAAGTGCAAGAGTGTCAGGTTGCCTCCTCTGTTGGGGACAAAGACAAGAGGGAAGGGTCGGCAGGGAAAACTCAAAATACACAGAGCTGGAGCTGCTCTCAGAGACAGTGATAACAGGACTGTGGGCAAATTCCCCACAGGGCGCAAAATGGGGTGTTTCCACGGCTGTGGGGTTCCAGTGCTACAGCAGAGGGCTTCAATTTCCACCCTACACTCCTGAGTGGCAGCAAAGGACCCTGCTTTGTCCTGCTCCCATCTCTGCTTTCCTCTTTCCCTCCCTCAAGTTCAATTTGACTTCTGAAGATAAGGAAGACAGCTGACCTCTCTAAGCTGCCAACAAGCAACAGTCCTCCTAGGAAGCAAAGCTACTATACGAAATGGTAAAACCAACAGGCAGGACTCCCTTCCAATTTTCTTTTCTCTCCTTCCTTCCTTCCTTTCAATTTCTTTCTTTTCTTTTCCCTTCCTTCCTTCCATTCAATTCAATGGGTATTTACTGAATAATAATTAAGTTCTTACAGTAATAACATCCCGTACCACTTAAGTTTTTAAGGTTTATTTTTTTTAGCCAATACATAAAACATAAAAACTGTACCCACTAATGGGGTACCATGTAGTGTTCCAATACATGTATACGCCGCATAATGTTTAAATCAGATTATACATATTTATCTCCTCAAACACTTAACATTTCTTTATGGTGGAAACTTCCAAAATCCTTTCTTCTACCCTCCCCAAATTTCCTTTTGAGATTTCACTGTCTCTCTTCCCCCAACAACATACAAAAAAGGATTGTATAAACATGTATACATTGTGTACGAGTATTAAAAATATAGAGATAAGGCATTTTTCATCTGAAAGGACTAGTTTTTTCATATGAAGTAATTGCTCACAAATTTTAACAAGGTCCACAATGACATCGAATTAGTTCTAAAACACTATAAGGCAGCACAAGGTTTTTGCATGCATTTTCTGCCTTGTTTCTAGCTTATTTCAAATTTCCACTTAGCAGCCAAGTAAAGAATCTAGTAGAGAGAAAAATCTACTGTGGGAAAGTATTCAAAATTTGCCCCAAAGTGCATAAACTATCTTTAATAAGAGTATGAAAAGATAAAAGAGGCAGGAAAATTGCAGATACGGCATCACATAAAGGGAGCCACCACCTTGTGTGAGATCTGTACAGTCAAAGCACAGGACTCCAGGTTTTATCTGCCCTGAAGTCTTTTTCTTTTTCTTTTTTTTTTTTTTTTTAAGAGAGAGGGACAGTGAGAAAGACAGAGAAACAGAGAAAGGGAGAAAAAACTTTATTTAGTTTTTCACATGGCCTTAGTTGCTCCAACACTCAGTTGTGTACATGGTGCTGGGGTTTGAACCCAGGTCCTCGTACTTGCCAGGCAACCGCTGAAACCACTGAGCCACCACTCCAGCCCCTGCTCTGAAGTCTTTAAAGAAAGACACCTATGCATGTCTGCTCAACTCTACAAAGTTATAACATTGAGAAGAACCTTAGAATCTGCCACTTTTGCAAGCCACACAGATGATTTCTAAGGTGCTCTGTGTCTTGAATCCCCTCATAAACTGAGCAAAACTAGGATGCTAAATGACAGCTGTATGTATGAAATAAAAGTTCTTTAATAATTTTGCTCAGAAAACTATTATTTAAAAAGAAAGGTGTAGGAGCTGGAGAGGTGGCTTAGCGGTAAAGTGCTCACCTAGCATGTGCAAGGACTGGGGTTCAATCCCCAGCACCAAATATACACACACAGCTAAGTGAAAGAAAAACAAAAACCAGATTTTTTTAAAAAGGTGTAAACAATTTTTAAAAGTACAAAAATTTTAAAAATTTCATGAACAAAAGAAATGCTTGTACTGTCAAATGAACAGAACACTGTCTACAATAGGGCTGAAAAAACTACACACACATTATTTCAATCAACAGTGTAATTAAATGAATAGCATTGATATTGACATGGTTCCCCATGCACAGCACACGCTGCTCCTGGCAGTTGCCACGCTTCACCCCTCTGAGGGAGGCCCTACTTCTATTTCCATTTGATCAATGAGTTAAGTGAGGCAGAGAGGATGTGTAACTGTTATGGTTACAGGCTGTTAGGGTGAGAGCAGGTCTGCAGAAGTACATTCGGTGGGAGTCCAGCTATCTAATCTGATTGCACACCTAGAGACACCACACTATGGTCCACCACCTATCTTTACACAGAGAGTCAGTCACACTCATGTGTCTATGCCTACGGCCACATCAGTGCTACAATGGCACTGCTAAGCAATCACCATAGACTATATGGCCTGCCAAGCCTGAAAGACTCTCCAGTCTTTTACAGAAAAAGCTTGCCAAGCCTTGCTCCACACTTTAATACCTACTATGTGCCAGGTACCATTCTAAGCACTGGGAGCCAAAACATATCAGCCTCTTTTTTCACTTGGAAGTCACTATGCAAGGTGTTAAGAAGTCATAGTGAGAAGCCTGAGCCAGGAAAAAGGACAATGACAGTGGGTGGGGTATTTCAGAGAGGCTGCTAGGGCAGGCCTCTCTCAAGAGGTGACATTTCTGCAGGGACCTGAATGAAAAGAGGGAGCAGGTCTCACAAGTGTCAGGGAACCATGCATTTGTTTTCTCAGTGCCCCCATAACTGTCCACAAACACAAGTCCCTTCCACTCCCCTAAGCACAAGCATTTGTTGTGTGATAGTGGCTTCAAAAACTCACACCACAGCTTACTCCAAACAGACCCACACTCTCAGTTTAACACAACATGTGCGTTAAGTGATCATCCATTTCACAGGTCTACTTATAGAGCTAAAATGCTTTAAAAAGCGGGGAGGGTGCAGGGGGATGGGGCAGATGTATGTGTTTAAAGATTTTTATTAGCTTATAACAGCTTGCAGTTACAGTTGAGCTGGAACATGAATTCATTCTTACTGATGGGAAAAAAGCTAACACAATCACTAACAGAAAACCTAAAGAGGGAAAAAAATGATGTAGCAAGTTGATATCAAAATACTCTCAGAATCAAAACAAGTATAGTCACAAGCAGGCTGAACAATCCCACCTTGTTATTCTGTTCTGAAAAAAGCAGGCATTTTCCAACTGCCTGAAACTAGAAGTAAATCATACTATATAAATCCTTAAAAGCTATGCAATCAAGGGGGGAGGGGTTAATTTATTCACAATGACTGGAAATATGTACAATATTTTTATTGTCAAATGGGAAAAAAGTAGGTCGATTATTTTTTTTTTTTTTTCAGGGCTGAGGACCAAACTCCGGGCCTTGTGCGTGCTAGGCAAGAGCTCTACCACTGAGCTAAATCCCCAACCCAAGGTTGATTATTTTAGTGAGTAAAAAACCCCAGATATGTATTATAGTTATATGACTACAAAGTCTGAAAGAATATAAACCATTACATTTGGACTTCACGTCTTTATTAATGAAAAGTCATAAAAACTATGAAAAACAAAACAAAATGTAAAAACAGTTTTGAAATCCTAACACATGGCACCCTGTCACTGGAAGGGAGAACTGAGATGTCAAGACCTTGTGGACCTGGATTTCCTGAGTGTGAATTCAAACTTAATATCTTGACCTCCCTGTGACCATTTTCCTCATCTGGAAAATTGGGATAAAAATGGTTCCCACCTCAGGACCACCATGAAGTTCACATCAGGGCTTCCCCTCCTGGAAAAACTGACTTAACAGAATCATTCTCAGATCCAGCTGACCACCATCTTCCAGTAAACAACTGAATACCTCCCTAGGTGAAGCATCTCATTACCCATGTGTCTAAATAAATTACTACACTGAGGCCTCTGCCTCTGGGGACACACGATGAAGAGAAGCTCTCTGGGCCCCCACTTGCTCAGCCCTAAAATCAGTTAGATAATGTCCACAACTTCAGTTCTAACTTACCACAATTCTACTGCACAGCCAGACACAAAGATTTCTGAGGAACACACACAATGGGATTCATAGGAGTGCTGTACTTTACCTGCCAAAGGTACCCAAGGATGCATCATAAAAATTAATGCCGTGCTTGAGGGAACAGCAAAGATCCATCAGGAAGTTATGCACCAGCTCCCTCACCATGGCCTTCCCTGCTTCGTCAGCAGACACCTAGGAGGATTGAAAAAGATTCAATGACTCCCAAGCTCATAAACACTGGTAATAGCTAGAGAATAAAAATGGGACAGTTATCATCAGCCTGATTTTAACAACTCAGAAAACATTTAAAATCAAACACTTGGTATCATTCCAAAAAACAAAAACAAAAAAACCCCCAAAACATTAACCAAGATAAAAGAATACTCTTAAGAGGGACAAGTTTAAACCTGTCTTGATAAAAGCTTAAAAATGACTTAATTTATTAGTCTTGCACTTTTGAATAAAATTCCACATTTGGGAGTGTTTTTTATTAAGCCTGCGGGGCTTCTTGGTAAGGGAACATATAAAAACATGTTTAAAACAAGAAGACACCTCAAGTCACCAAATAAAAGGAAGCAAAATCGCAGGCTTTGAGAGGTAAATTACCACATAGTTAACAGGAAGACTGCCCCTTCCCTATGCTGGCCAAGTCCATGTTCAGAAACACCCCAAGAAAAACGAAAGGAGGAAACTCAACATGTGTGGTGTCAATGTTGAGAGCAACGGTTCTAACACTTAACTACCATAAAATAAATCACCCACGTCAGTAGGTGACGAACGAACTGTCTAGGTGAAGTCACCTAGACAGGATTCTGAGGTAAAGGAAACAAGCTCTGAAACTGCAAAAACTAGATATGAAAAAAGAGAAGGAAGAAAATAAGAGGCCAAGTGAGAGGAGGAAGAGCGAGCCTGGAGGATCCCGCCAATCTATGGAGTGGTCACTGCACGAGGAGCTTCAGATGGCAGCCAGCCACAGGGAGTCACAGTGTCTCATTAAAAAGAATAAATACAGTATGCTACCACAATAATGGCAAGATTAGGGGAAAACTTCTTATTGTAAAAAAAAATAAAATGTAAAAAATCATATTATATTTAATAAGGAAACAACATAACCATATAACCACATGCCAAAAGAAACAGATCAAATGAGGGGATTATTTTTGAGTCTGGAGTAGCGTGAAGACATTTTGGCCTCCTGAGGACCACACACCAGTGCTGAGATCAACTGAGACCCCAAGTGACTGCACCTTGGCCTCCTCAGGGTTTTCCAGGGCCACATCGACAATCCCATTCCAGTTGTAGAGAGATGCGATGTGGTTCAGCAACTGACCAGTAAAGAAACGAACCTTCTGTGTTTTTGTGATACTTTTACTGTGAACTACCTGAAAATAATAGTAAACGAATAAAGAACTGGTTAACTTTTTCTTAACTAAGATTACATTTATATATGCTTTTGTGCTTCCTTCACTTAAGCAGTGTAAGCTTTTTCCACATCATTAAAAATTCCTTCAGAGCACAAATTTGGAGAGCTGAACACCATTCTATGCCATGGGCAGACCATAGCTAACTTAACCAATCCCCTGATGGTGACAATCAAGTTGCTTCCATATTCTATCTATTCCCCCTAAAACCATGATCAGCTTCCTCACACAAAGTCTCCACTACATCTCTGTCTAGGAACCTGGAATGGTTCTTACAAACGGAATTGTAGCTCAAGTCCCCAAACCTACCCCAGAATCTCTGGTGGTGTGGCCCAGTACGTATATTTCAAATGCATCCCCATGTGGTTCTGATGCAATCCTCCAGTTCAGAGTGACCTTAACTCAGAGTCCACAGACAGACAGATAGACACATATGGTGCCAGAACTGCTGTCTTCCCCAGGGCCATAGCACCTCCTCCAGGAAGATACTCCATTCAGAGCATTGCTGCATTGCTGCTAGCACTATTAATTATTTTTTAAATTAATGCTATTCTGCACTCCTGCACGTCATTTCCTGTATGCTATTATTTGCACTATCTTGAGTAAGCGGCATTGGGGGAGCTGCCTCGTGCACTGCAGGAGATTCAGCAGCATCCCTGACCTCTACTGACTGGGGGTCAACTGCAGCCCCCCATCCTAACAACCTGAGGTGTCTCCGGATATCACCAAACATCCCAGGGAGGGAAAAACTGCTCCCTGTTGAGAATCACTGTTTAAAAGTCTCTGCAAGGAAAGTATTTTCATGCTTCTCAGCCATTTTTACGTGGGTTTTTGACAACTTTTCACATTGGCAGGGTCATGGCTTCTCTAATTGATCACTTAAGATGTCTATTAAAGACAGCAATCTTTTCTGCAAGTTTTAAAATTTCTGTAAGACAACTGCAAAAGGCAGAATATATGACACGACACAAAAGAACCATTGGCAAGATGTGTGAGTGAAGTACTATGTAACACTTCCCCCTTGCCATAACAGAAAGGCAACCTCACCTGAACAGCAGCGACTGCTTCAACTGATCTTAATCTTGCAACCTGAGACAGCTCACCAAGACCCAGCTCTGCTTAAGAAGCTGTTCTCCAAGCTGGAGTGGTGGCTCAGCGGTTATGGCGTTTGCCCGGCATGCATGAGGACATGAGTTCGAACCCCAGCACCACACACACAACTAAGTGTCAGTGCAACAAAAGCCACATGAAAAACTAAATAAAACTGATTCTCTCTTTCACTGTCCCTCTCTCTTTTTTAAAAAAAGAAGCAGCAGCAGCTATCTTCCACTCACCTACATAACTGTAGCCTCCAGAGCCCTGAAAATACCTGGGACCATCTCTTCAATCACAAGGAGAAAACAAATGACAGATACGTTGATCCCAAGCACATACCTTTGTCTTCAGTGTGGATAACAAGATATTGATGGTAGAAATCCTATCTTCCTTTATTCCTGAGCTAAAAATGCAAGGAATAAATTCTGAAAGTAAAAGTTTCAAAGCATTAAATTCAGAAAATGAGAACAAATGAGAGAACATTACTGTTTAGATGGTACACAAACAGTGCCATGCACCTGTTTTCAAAATGTTATCCTTTCTAATTATACAAATTCATAGAAGGAAAACCCAGTTTCATGACAGAAAAAAAGCAAGAGTACCTAAAGTAAAGGAATACAGAACCTTTAAGAAGTTCAATAATTTCTAGTATCATTTTATTTACATTTTCTTATATTAAGTAAAATGAACTTAACACTGATTGTTTGAAAGGGAACATACAGTATGATAAATCTAAAATTTATTTCTTGCTTAGGCTCAGAAATATGTTTTGAAAGATGTTGAAATGATGGTCATCATCTTATCGGGTGGTGGTAGGTACTTTGGGAAGATTTTGTTTGTTTTTTGTTTTCTCTTCATACTTCTCAATCACCAGGGAGACCAGAGGCTGTGTCATTACTAACGCACTGGTTACATTGCACAGAAGCATCAAAGCAAATACAATTTCATTAACTTCATGCATGCTTAATGGACACACATAATTTCCGCAAAATTCATTATTCTTTTTTTTTTTTAAATATAGAAAGCTTCACAAATTTGCATGTTATCCTTGTGCAGGGGCCATGCTAATTTTCTCTGTATCATTCCCAAAATCTGTTATTCTTAAAAAAAAAGAAATCAGAAAATACCAAAAAACCAAAAATATAAGATTTAAAATCAACTCTAACCCTGATGCCCAAAGGTTACCATTGTTGACATCTGAGCTAACTAAGCTTTTTCATGGATGCAGACCACTCTATTTAACTGTCAGTAAAATGAGATCATACTTTACAGCGTCATGACTGAGTTTACATCAATCATAGATCACTGAAAAACTCTGAAGTCAGTAAGCATATTGCTACAGAATTTTTGCTACCATATGACTAGTACTTCCTTTGCTCAATTAGTCCCTTCCTGGTGGATAGTTAAAAAGAGTCTGATTACCAGCTAACATGATAAAAGTCTTCCTTAACACAAACCTCTACTTACGTCCTTAATTATTACTTAGGACAAATGGATACACAGGGAATTGCTGAATCAAGCATCTTAAATGTTTTTGTTTTGTTTTTTTT
>PVKS010004670.1:0-91195 GCA_004027875.1 Aplodontia rufa
CTCAATAGCTATTCACTGCATGACCCCAGTGACTAAGACCACAGGGAGAAGTCAGGTCTTCGGTCCTTTCTCTAGCTGAGTCAGGTTGTTATTTTGTCACTGACTAATCGCATCAGAAGCCTACTGTGTGCCAAGCAGTAGTAGCATCTGGTATGCAAGGATAATAATAAAGGCTACACTGAGGGACTAGGGCTGTCCCAGGCATTCAAAGTGCATCAGCCCACGACAGCCTGAAGGCAACCTTGAAAGGGAAGTATTACATTATTCGTGTTATTTTTATTTTACTGACAACTGAGGCACAGAGGGATTAAATAATTTGCCTGAGGCCACAGAGTAAAGTGACAGAACAGGTTTTGAACCCAGACTCCCTGATTCCAGAGCTCAAGTTCTGCACAGCAACATATCTTACTTCTCCCATACCTGGTCTCTTCTCTCAGGAGTTCACTGACTATTCTCTTCACAAGGAACAAAATGGTTAAATGCTGAGCATCCCAGAGCCAAACATGCTAGCTCTGCAGGTCTCTGGTGCCTGAAGTTGGACATCAATGTAGGATTTTGCCAAGTGAACTAAGACCGTCCCTGAAAGGGCACTGTCTGTGGAAACGCTCAGCACCCTGAGAGTGTGGCATTTGCAGCTCGGTGGCTGTTGTCCAGGAGCAGGTAAGCCCTGCAACTGGACGGCAGGCAGGGGTCAGACTCTAAGCCTTTTGCACCAGGTCAGAATGTGTGGGCTCTGCCTTGTGGATATTGGGGAGCTGCTGAAGGCTTGAAGCAGGGCAATGATGTAACCCCCCCACCCAGAAAGAGGCCCCAGCACATGGGTATGGGGCATCTGTGGCTGGCCAGTGGCTGAGGACCTAGTGGCTGGATTGCCCAGGACCTAGCCTGGCCTCTGCCTGCCCTGGGCCTGGGGCGGGGTTGGGGAGCCGGCCTGCTGTCTCCGGATGATTAAGGAGCTGGCTGCAGCTCCTGGGTCTGGGAGGTTCCAGCCAGCAAAGCACAGTCTTTTCTCTTTCCCTTTTGGCACCAGACAGACCTATTGATGTTTATCAGTCCGTGTTTATTATTCTTAACGCTGTTCAGGATGTTCCTCCCAGCTGGGGAGAGTGAGGCAGGCCAGTGGGGAGAGCACGGGGCAGGGACCTTGATCCTTAGCCTCACTGCCACCCGGGGTGTGTGTCAGAGCTGGAAGGCTCACAGCTTAGCTGGCCCAGAGACCTCATCCACAGAGACGGGGAGGCCAAAAATGAGAAGTGATTTGCCCAAGATCACGAGCAAATGAGGTGCCGAGGATTAGCTGCAAGGAGAACTGAGCCTGGATTCAGCTAAGTTCCAACAAGCCCCTGATTAGCGCTTGGTGTCTTGTTCAATAAACACTTATCACATATTAGTTATGTGAATGGGATCTGGAAGATCAAGTAGGTGTTATCCAGAGGATGGAGGCTGAGATGGGGGTAGGAAGTTGGTAAGAAGGCTGCTCTGGACAGGAAAAAAAAAAAAAGAAAGAAAGACAAAAACCAAACAGCTTGGGTAAGAACTTCTTACCGGGAGCCTTCATGTCTCTCTCCAGAGGATGGGTTTCATGGGTGTCCTAGGCTGCCATAATAGAATTCTTAGGCTGGGTAGTTTTCAAACAGCGGAAATGCCTTACAGTTTTGGAGGCTGCCAGCATCTGGTGAGGGCTTCACAATGTGAGGCCTACAGTGTACTTGTAACTAGTAGCGTGTGCTCTGTGCTCAATAATAACTACCTGCCCCATGTGGCAAAGGAAGAAGAGATGCACCCCTGCCTGCAAGCCCTTTTACAATGGCATTAATCCATGACCTAAAACCTACCATCTCTTTGTACTGCTATAATGACAAATTTGAACATGACAGACATTCAAACCATAGCAATGGGACAACAGCATGGGATGAGAGCTGGCTCCTGAGGGCCTTCTCAAACCCGAGGCAGTCAAGGCTGAAGACCATCCCAAACACTGCAGCCCAGGGTACCAGCCTGAATGGCACCACTAGGCTGAATCTAAGTCCTCCCTCTCCTACCCACTTGAGGTGTTCCACTTCCTGAACTCAACAGGGTGATACTCCAACCCCAGTGTTCACCATGCTCCCAGGAGTAAGGAGGCATTCTCCCTGCCTCTGTCCCTTCTCTTCTCCCAGGACTGAACCTTCCCAGAGTTCACCTCCCATCCAGAGAGTTCTCCTCAAAGACTGGATTCTGAGAACACTGAAGTGATGAAGCTCAAGAATCAGGGCTGGAGCAGTGGCGGCTCAGTGGCTGGAGCGCTTGCCTGGCATCCACTAGCACCCTGGTTCAAACCCCAGCACTGCATGCACAACCAAGTGTCGGAGAAACAAAGGCCAGATGGATAAATAAAAAAAATCTATTCTCTTTTTAAGAAAAAAAGAAAAAGAATCAAACATAGAAATTCCCTCCTGTTCATCCCTGCTGTTTCCCTTCTGTTTCTGGCCCACAACTGGACGTGTCCTCCTTCACTGATCAGAGTGCAGTTGGCCCTACTGAGACGGATGGGCCTGTAGTGACTCCGCACAATGCCTTCTGGGACCTTTCTGAGTTTGCCAGAAACTAGAACAGGTTCAGCCAGGCAGCGGGATGACCTGCCCTCATTCAGGCCTGAAGAGTTGATTCCTAAGCCCTGGGACTCTGAAACCCAGTGTCCCCAAGACTGAGTTTGCTCGGTGTCCCTATAGATTGAGAATCAGGTTCTTGGTGGGAGGCAGAGAATTATCTGCAAATAGAAATGATAAGCAGAGCTGGAGACCAGCAAGCCTGGCAATAAATGTGGACAGGCTCTAGGAGGCCAGGGGACACCAGGAGCTGGACCAACCCAGGGCTCCTGGGACATCAAGAAGAGGGACAGTGGCAAGATGAGACAGCTAAATAACTCCCAAAGACAGAGGGCTCACCAGTGAGCACTGACCCGGGAGCCAGGAGCCTAGGGTTCCAGGGCTGTCTCTGCCACCAGCACTAAGGACTGTGGATGAAGCCCTTGCCTCCCAGAACCTCATCTCAGGGACCACATTGGTTCAGAGTGTCCCGAAATGTGACGATCTGGAATTCCGTTTTGTTTCAATGCTTATGCTCCGTGATTACAGCGTACAAGGGAACCCAATGGGGTTCAGCCTCGAGATCTCAAATCCAGGCCCCAGAAACCCACATTAATAAACACTCAGGATCCACACAGTGTCTAAGATGCTCAGTGTAGGGCAGAGCAGGGGAAAGAAGTCTCCCACATAGCCAAGGTAACAGAGATCAGAGACCCACACATGCAGCTTCCGTGACTCATCTGTGTTCGAGGCCAGCTGTTAGTTAAGGCCTTTGCCTTTGGAGGCCAGAAGAAGGCAATGAAAATGGGACGGAGCTCAAAGCAGGGAAGCAGTCTCAGCACGCATTGCTGTCCGTGCCAAGGGCTGTCAGAAAGGCAGGATTGATTCATCACTTCATTCATCTCTTTGGCCATTCATCACCCACGCCTGAGTTCTCCCTGACTGTCATTTGGAGGCCCCTGAGGATTTGATGAATAAGGTGGTCCCTGCCCTGTGGAATGCACAGCCAGGCTGGGGACAGGTAGGAGCAGTTAAGGGCCACTAACCATCAGCAGACTGCAGTGGGTTTCTTCCTCAGCAGGTTGGCTCTGGACGCAGCATCCCAGTGGGCCAGGGACCCATGCTGAAGAGAAAGGACTTTAGCCAGATGTGGAGGCTGTGGAGGACTGGAAATTCACTCTGTGCACCCAGGTTCAGGACAGCCATGCCCTGAGCCAGGTCAGTGGATGCGGGTGCAGGAACCAAGGAAGAGAAGTTGGAAGTACACGTGTGGGCTTTGGTCGCTGCTGCGTGCGTTTCCAAGACTGAGCAACCAGGGAAGTGGTGTCCAGTGCACAGGAGTGGGTTTGGGGGAGTCCATGAGTTCAGATTTTCAGTTTTCTTTGAATCACACCCAGCTGTGTTTTCTTTAAGCATAAAAGGTTTCGTCGACAGTCTGTAAATGATTTATTGTTCCCTCTTTCTGCATCTCTTATCCTATGTCATTCCTGTACACGCAAAGGTGGAGAGAGACAAGGAGTACAACCCAGAGAGGGGCAAGGAGAGATCCACGGAGGAGAAAATCCTCTCTCTGCTTTCCTGATCAAGCTTGCAAACACGAGCTGCTGTGTGCACCTGCGCTGGGCTACATCTGCTCCCCCACCTCATTTCAGTGGTGGCCCTGGAGGTTTGTGAAACACAGGCCCCAGGAGGGGCTGTAACTTGCCAGAGGTCACACTTGCAGGCACTAAATGTTTCCTGATGCACACCGTGTGGTGGTCACCAAGGCACAGCGCCCTGCCTCCCCGATTCAATATCAGATGCCTCAGGGGCAGAGGGGACCCCACAGGGCCTAAACAATAAGGCTCCCTCTTGACCCATGGAATAGGGTGGCCCGGGGATGCCTCTGGCGGATGCATCCAGGGGTCTCCACTCCACATGAGAAGTTATGAATATGGAAAAAAATGTCAGATCTGAATTCCTGTGGAAGCACCTCCTGACCTTCTCTAACGTGGTGTGGTTTGAGTTTTCCGGAAACCAAGCCCCCGACTAATGGTTCCACTCTCTTTTCTAATAAATACGTGGCCCTGGGCCCGGCTCCCTTCTCTGCTTGCCATGAGGGACCCGTTATTTATGACTTGGGGATGAGTCACAGACCTTGGCAAGGAGCTCACGGCTCTGGGCCCAATGTATTTTTCCACTCAGTAGCAAGCGAAGGAGGACGCTTGTAAATTCTCCCGTCAAAACGCCTGTGTAGGTATCTTCACAGGGATGCTCCTCCTGCCTTAGCCATAAATCTTTTCCCTGTTGGGTGTTCCTCGTGGTCTTTGGCTGCTATATGGGAAAGCGGGTGGGGGCTCTTGTGGACTCTAGACCCAGTTCCCACCTCATTCCCCCAGGCCACACAAGCTACTCTGTGCCCACAAAACGGTCATATCTTCTCTGAGGGCTTTTCCCAAGGCATATTGGGGGCACTGTGAGTTAGGGGAGCCAAAGGGGCCAGGACATTAAGTCCTGGAAAGGGAAAGTATAGGACATGGTAGCGGTAACATGATATTGGGCTACCAGGACTCCCTGCAACCCACGGGGCCCAGTCCGTGTTCCTCAGCTCGACACCCCTTAGTCTGTGCTGGAGCCAAACCGCACCTCTCCCAGGACTTCCCTGGACACTCGGCAACCCCCAATTTTCCTGCTTTGAGGAAACTTTTCCACGCCTCAAGGACCCTCCCCTCCATCCAACCCTCCCACCCACTCTCAGGACTGACTATTATGAATCAGGCAGAGTAGCAGATAATTTCCCACTCATTTGTCTTATTTGCCCAGATAAATTAGGAGCTCTTGAATAGGAAGTCTTATGTCTCTTTTCATCACTTACGCAATGACCAGGCCCTTGATTGGGATAGGGGAAAATTGTAAAGCGACTGAGATTTTACCCTACTTGCAAGCTAGGAAATAAGCCTGCCAAGTTAGTTTTGTGGATGCTGGCAGGAGACCCAAGACTCCTTGGTTCAGAGATAAAGGAAAGTTTATTACTCATAGCAGTAAGCAGTATCCAAAACATCAACACTTGTGCCGGTGCCATGAATCCTGATTCCCATAGGGCAGGCAATGAGGACCAGGTGATGCCTACACACCCAGCGGGTTACATTCCAGGAGAGGATCCCTGAGCTTATGGAGCCTGAATCTTTTTTAACAGGTAGTAAGCATGTCTAAACCTCGACCCAGGGGAAGAGATGTTACCTTTAGCTTGTTGATCAATAAACAAGGCTGCCCGAAATATTGACCACTTGACCACACATACAAACTTGACAAGGTATCCAGGAACCAAGGGAAACTGTGCCTGTGCTTGCGAGATGTGCAGAAATATGAGAGACCCATGGAGGAGACCTATCTCCCAATAGAGGACTCAACTAATTTTTTTTTATTCATTTCATAATGACCATCCCTGGCATGGTCCCAAAATTGTCATGGGTACCCGCCCAGCAATCCCAACACTGGATTGCACATCAGACTCTTGGTGAGGCAGAGGTAAAGTCATATGGAAAAGCATCCTGTAGCAAGCTGTCTTGGTGTCCTGTCCAGAGCCCCTCAGCACTCACCTCTACATACTGAAGACAGCCAGCTACATACCTATGACTCCACTGCATGCGAGTCACACAAAAGTGCTGGGAAGTGAGTGCTCCTCACAGTAGTCTTCAGCCAAAGGAAGATAGGAGGATGGCGAATAAATATCCCGGCTTCCTTCCTTTGGGAAAGCAGGTGGGGGTTCTTATGGACTCTAGACTCAGTTTCCACCTCATGGCTGTAATAACTCTCATAGTTCCCCACCCACACCAATAGTTATTCAATAATACCCCCTTTATTGGCTTCTTTCCTCTCTTACTTCTGTACTCCCCCAATGCTTTAGGGGATCACTTTCCCACCTGTACTCAAATCCTCTCAGTGACTGCTCTAGGGATCCCATCCTAAGACACATAATTAGCACAATAATATGCCATGTTTGAAATTGAAGCATGTATTGTTCTCACAACACAAGGTACAGAGAGTAAAGCTTAACACTCCTCTTGAGCTGCGCAACAGTTAGCGATTAATCTTTCTAAGGGAGGATTGATGGAGGGTAGGGAGGAAAATGTGTTATTTAAGAGGCTGAGATATCCTAATCTGGACCTGTGCTGGTTCCTAAGAACACAGCAACTGAAACTATTCAGCCAACACAAAGGCAGACACGGATCAGGATCATTGGCCAAGGAGGTACTCGCCTGCAGTCTTCTCTCTGGTTCTCTGCTTATGATCCAGCTCCAGGTCTATCCTTTCATAGTCCAGACTCTTCCCTCACAGGAACCTCATTCACATCCATGTGTGAGTATCTGAGAATAGCTGTGAATGGAATCTGGGGCACTGACTTTACAGCAAGACTCAAAGTCATGAGCTAAAGTGAAGAATAACCAAGAAGAGGAATGAAGTGGGAGTCATGGGCATCAGGAGAATTACGTGGGGAGCTTGTCCAAACCACACACCTAACGATCTGGAGATGTCCCAAGAGCGGGCTGATTGTTTGCAGTTCCCTTCATGGTTCACATGCTACCCGGGACCAGTCTTCCAGTCTTTCTCCTCAGCACTGAAAAGGCTCCCCTTCAACCCTCAACAAGCAAACAGAAATATGATAGGAAGCCATGAGCATTAACACTCATAACTATGGCTCGTTGTCAATACTAGCCCTTGAAGTAGAACAGCCCTTTATACTCTTCAGAACTTTATCACACTAGCCACATGCCATTCAAACCTCTTCCTCTCCCTCACCCCATAAAGAAAAAAATATCTGCATTCTACAGATCATGAAACATTGACTTAGAAAAGAAAACATGATGGAAATGCTCTCAATTAACAGATGGGGAAACTAAGGCTCAGATACAAGTGGTTCAACCAGGTCATACAGCATGTTAGTATCACATAGGGTCAAAGGAACACCAGGTTAGATAGTTCCAGCAGTAGCTACCATTACTTGGATGCTTACAGTGTGCCAGGCTCTACTTGCTAAGTTTATTTAAAACAGTCTTTATTAATCCAAGTAGGTGCTCTTTCTGTCCCCATTTTACTTATGAAGGCATCAAGACCTGGTACGGTTAAGTGCTTCGCCCCCCAGCAAGAAGCCAAAGTCTTTGAATGATGCTGGCTGGGTGGGCATCAGTGTGCATAGAGTTCAGCTTCCTGGCCTGCCAGCTCCCCACAAGCATGAGCTCAATCAACCTGACAGCCAGATGTCTGGGCTGGTGACGTCAGGGCTTAGGGCAAGGGCTGGGGGACAGCCAAGCTCTGGTTGGTAGCCCCCACCCAGACAGCTTCCCATGTGCTGGGAGCCACATGGGAGCCAGAATGAAAGAGTGTGGCTGTTCCTCCCTGCTGAGGACACCCTGCTGATGGGCCTGGGGTTTGGTCTTTGTACATCAAAAACAGTCAAGTATTTATGGGTCCCTGGATGGAGCGGGTCCTCGGGTAAAGTTGGACTCAGTGTCTGCAGCTCCAGTTCCAGTGAAGCAGCCCCACCTCCTTTCCTTCACTAGAGCAGGGCCCATGGCTGCCCTATTCCAATGGAGCCTTCTCCTCCAACAGAGGCCGCATGGCCATCCCCTTCTTCTATACATGGTCTTTTCCCAGAGGGACATCTCACTCCTCTCCCAGCCCCATCCGTGACTCAGAACATATACCCAGGCTGGCCTCACCACGGCACCTTATAAGTGCTTTGATTTGAGTGCTAGAAAAAGTCTCGTGTCATAGGCAATGAAAGTCGCCTGCAGTGTCCTTTTCCCCAAGCCCTGATACATCCTTTTCTGGCAGTGGCCCTTGAAACTGTCTCAGTCTCCAGATGTTCAGTGTCCTATACAACCTGGCTGATGTCCAGCCACACAGCAGCAGCACTAATGGACCGTGTAGGCACAGAGGCTTCTGCTGGGGAAGATGGTGGTCAGTTTATTTAACTCAATTATAAACAAAAGCAATAATTAGCCTGGATGAGGGGTGGGGGAGGGAGATGGAATAAATCAAACCCAGGCTCAAGAAACACCTGTGGAAAGGGCTCCCCAGCCCAGGGGAATAGCAGCTGTAGTAAACAAACCATGAGTGACCTTGGCTCACAGACTATTAATTTGCTGATTGTTGATGGGTTTACACAGCCTAAAATGGGAATAAAGCCATGGTCCGGCAGCAGCCCAGCATTCCTGTATGTGAGTTTTCAATCGGTGAATCAGCAAAGGTGGACCAGCCCTGGTTGTCTGGGACTGTGGGTCTGGGTGGGGAGAAGAGACACAGACTCTGTACCCACAGGGTGACACCCAATGCAGGCTGCACCCTCTGCAGACATGGAGACTGAGAGGGGAGGGTTCAGATTTGCTCCCAGATAGCTAAGCAGAACCAAATAGGTAGCTGTGTGATCTGAACTCTTGATCACAGTTTGAACTATATTGGGGCAGGGAGGAGGAATATTATTCGCTCTGAGAATCTAACTGAGTCAAAATGCAGGGATGCAATTGGTCTTCAGGAAACTTTCAAGCACCTCCAGAAAATCCTCTCTCTCTCTCCCTCTCTCCCACCCTGCCCCCAACATGCACACCCTTCCATACTGCAAAAGAAAACATGACCACATGACCTCCATCTTTATAGCTTATTTTTTTTTCCTTTTTGTTCTGGGGTTTGAACCCAGGGGTTCTTAAACACTAAACCACACCCCCCCCAGCCCTTATTTTAGTTTTTATTTTGAGACAGGTTCTCGCTAAGTTGCTGAGGCTGCCCTTGAATTTGTTATCCTCCTGCCTCAGCTTCCCGAATTGCTGGGATTACAGGCATGCATCACCACACCCAACATATCTTATCATTTTTACATCACTTTCTCCATTTCTTTTTTAAAAAAATCAAGGAAAGGCTCTGATTGGCCTGGAAGAGAGAAGAGAGGTAGTTGATCCTGAATCAAGGAACCAGAAAGGTGAGGAGCTAAGATGGGCCCAATTTGGTGAACTAGAGATAGAGTTGTTAATTACCAAGGAGGTTCCCTCTCTTCTGGGGTGTGTGTGTGTGTGTGTGTGTGTGTGTGGTGCTGGGTGTTAATACTGTAGTTAGACACTGCACTCTGTTGGCAGGAATAAGAAAGAACTACAAGGCAGTGTAAGAAATGGGTCTGTAGAGAAGAATGGTCAAATGAGCTGGGTGGATCACAGAAGGCGGCATGAAAGTGAGTCTTGGAGATGAGCAGGTGTGCAACAGGTGAAGGAGGAAAAGTCACTCCAGGTTGATAGAAGCAAATGACAAAAGATATAGAAGCCTAAGAGTGGGTGGTTATGACAAGAAATGGCTCGTTAAGGTGAAGAAGAGGAAGTTGAACCTGAAAAACCTGATGACCGTCACCTGAAATGCCTTGTAAAAGTGCTGGGACTTTGTTATATAGTCAAGGAGAAGCCACTAAAGTTTCTTTTGAGCAGGGTGACATGATCATTCATTCATTCAATAAACACCTCATGGATGCTTGCTATCTTCCAGGTCATTGTGCTAGGTACTGGGGACAGGGAGAAGTGCACGGTCCAGCTCTAAAAGAGCTCCTGGGCAGGTATGAGATAGATTAACAAGAGGATCATTACAATTGTGGTACTGGAGAGACAAAGACAGTGCCCAGGGGCCCAGGGGCCAGAGCCCTGTCTCAGTCCTCCAAAAAGCATGGGAGGGATGAGAAAGAGCTTCCCAGAGGAACTGAAGCTCAGGCCAAGACCTGAGGGTTGAACAGATGTTTGCCATGTGGTTGGGGAGAAGGAAGGATGAGATGGGGTAGGAAAGTCAAGCAGAGGAATAGGACATGCAATTTTCAGAGCTCACAACTCTAGTTAGGATGGCAGAACAGGGCCAGGAAGAGGCAGGACGGAAGGAGCTGGATGGAAAAGCAGCAGCCAGCCAGGAGGCACACTGTGGGTGGAGGGGGAGCCGTGGAGATTTACAAGCAGGAGGAGAAACGATCAGATGCACATGATAGGAGTCTGGCTGCAATGCAGACCCAGAGAGACAAGCATAAACAGAAGGCAAGAGGACAGCTAGCTGGTGGCTTCACGATGAGGTAAGAGGACAAGGAATGAGGCAGGGACACCTTTGACAGAGCTTGAGTGATGGATCCATGGGGACTCCTGGCAGGAGACAAGGGGTGCCATGAAGAGGAGCAAAGGGATATTTTGGAAGAAAATAATGAGTTCAGTTGGGGACATATTGATTTCACGGTGTTAGTGACATCACCACAAAGAATTACCTAATTGTGAGGTGAACACGTGAGTTTAATGAGGCACATACATGCTAAGGATGGAGACTTGGAAGCCGTTAGGAGGGCAGGAGTTGAATCCACAGAGTGTTCTAAGTCCCAATGGAGAACATGTAGGGAGAGAAGAGAGTAGGTCTGAAAAGGAACCAATGCTGGAGCGACAAACAGCGGAATGCAGCCCATGAAACACATGGACCAAGAGTCATCAGAAATAGTTGCCTCCCGGTATCTGTTCTCCCCTCCTTGCTTGGCAACGGGAGTTGGCACATGGTTACCTGGCTACAGCCCGTCCTTAGGAAAAGGAGCCATGTGTTCTTGCCAGCGGATTTGAACTGCCGTGAGTTGAAGTAACATTGCAGCCCCTGAGTCCTGCCTTTGGAGCGAGGCTGGCTGGTATCCCCTCCCTCTTCTTCCCTGTTCCACTGGTAACAGGATCTGGAGCAGCCACTCCAGACCAAGAAATGGAAGGAGCGCACTTAGGATGGCAGAACAAATAGAAGGTGTGGACATCATCAAGCCACACCCGCCATGGACCCAGCCTTTTCCTGGAGAAAAAATGAATTCTCTCTTGGTTAAGCTGTGACCGGGGCTTCTTTGGCTCAGAGAGGTAGCAGGGAGACCAAGGAGGCGAGGTGGTCAGTGCAGGTCTAAGTCGGATGTGGTGATGAGGCCCTGCTGACTACAGTGAGAACAAACACAGTGGAGAGGAGGGCCTGAGTGTGAGCAGGTAGGCTGAGCCACAGGTGAAGGTCCAGTAGGGAAGCAAGTGCAGACGACTCCAAAAAGGCAGGCTCTGGTAGGAGGGACTGTGGGCCAGCTTCTCACCAGTGCGAGTCAGACAAGGAGAGACAGTGGAGGAGGGTTAGTGAACAGGAGGGAAAGATCTAGGAAACAATCAACCCTGGACTAGAGCATGGTGGCTGGGCTAACGAGGCAAGGGAGAACTGCAAGAAGTATTGTCGGTAGGTAGAAACTTCCTAGACCATGGAAGCCCCCAAAACTCCCCAGGATCATGAAGCAAGCCAGGAGAAAAGAGGTGATGGCTGGGGCCTGGCTGCTTTGGAATGGAAGGCAGGAGGTCTTCACAGGATTGGAGGGTGATCCATGAAGGGCTTGGGAAGGGAAGGGTTGGCAAAGTTTCCAGAAAATTCTATCATCCGTACCCACAGGTGGTTCCAAGTTCTGCTCTCAAGTCACAGCTTTCATGGAGCCACCAGTATTAGGGACACTGGCTGGCTGAACTGATGTCTGCTAGGCAGGCAAGGCCAAGGGCTCAGGGGAACACTGGGGTCCAAAGGCAGGCAGAAAGGAAGACAGACCCAAAGGAGCAAGGAGGAGGGAATCATCTCTTCGTCCTGGGCTTTCCATCCCCAGAACAGGAAAAATGGAGACTGGAAAGGTCTGGGTCAGGAGGAGGTGCTGTGTAGACCACTGGGGACAGAGAGGGCCTGAGGCTCCCCTAGAGAGTAGCTAGGAGACAGAGGCTCCCGTTCTCATGTCACCCGGGCTGAGGGGAGCATGGCTGGAATGTACCACAAGCCAGTGTCCATTCCCTGGGGTGGCCAGTGGGGAATCTCCAGCCCTGAAGTCATCGCCACCCGAGGAGCCTAGACTCCGCCATGGAAAAAGGGTCCCGCAGGGGCGCCCGGCGCCGTTGTGGATGAGCTCATGGCTGCTTGCTGTCTCTTCCCTCTTTTCCAGGCATCTCAGATTTCTAGATGTCAGAAGCATCTGACAGACAGTGCAGAGGACAAGATGAGGGCTGGGAGATGAGTGCAAGGTGGGATGTGTGAGATATGGGGGACCAGTGGCACTCTCCACCACCTCGGCCCAGCTCCAGCCTCCTTGCTTCATCCTGGGTCAGACACAGAGCATCTACCTTCCCTCTCACTTCCCATTAAGGAACAAAGGAGCCCTGAATGATACAGTCTCCAAGAGAGCACCTGGGCTCCAGCCCATTCCCACCAACCCAGACTACTTATCACGCGTCTGCTTTGGAAATGAGAGGGCTGTACCCAAAAAGGAGCAGGAAACAGAGGCGGTAGTCAGGGTGGCAGGAGCCTAGTGGTACTGGGGCCATCAGTGTAGGAGGCAAAGCGTTGTCACAAAATGCAGTGCTGTAGACAGAGCAGGGTGCTAAGAGCCAGAGGTTCCAGTCCTAGTTCCTGCTCCTCCTCTTTTTGCTGTGTGACCCTAGAGAAGCCACTTACTTTCTCAGGGTCTCAGTTTCCCCTCTGTGAACTAAAAATGACATCTCAGCTTAGAGTGTTTCAAGGATTCATGGAAAACAGAAGTGAATGCTGTGAAAACCTGAAGCTCTTTGCACTCAAAGGGAAGATAATATTAACACAAATAAAAATAAAAGGATGGCCACTGCTTTGCACAATCCCAGGGGCACCACTCCCATGACAGCCTCTAAACATGGCACTCTCTGAGCACAAATCCATTTACAAATGTGACATGAATGGTGGTCTTGAGAGTGGTGCAGACCTGCATATGCTCTGGATGGGAAAATTGCTGTCCAGAAGGTTTCCCAGGTAGAGGGTGAAACTGCCCTGGTCAATTGTCCATTTGGATGGCTTTGTGGGAGCTGGGTCCATGCAGGAGAATAGTCCTTCCCGAGAGGTCGTTGCAGGAGAAAGGTGGCCCACTACCAGCCCATTGTATCTCATACAGAGGAGCCAAGAAGAGGCGATGGAAAGATAGGGAGACACTCCACCAGGTCTGGTAGCTGAGAAGGTGGGTGAGTCATCCCTGGAGCACTCTGTCCAGAAGCACTGTGACTTACCAACTAGGAAGACTGAATTGCCCATCTAAACAGGAGACACCAGATGTCAGGGTGATTGCTATGGTCAACCAGATATTTTAGGTCAGAGGTAATCTTGGAGGTTGACATTCAGACCTGACCCCACCCTCCAACCTAGAATCTCCACTGTGGGAGACTGAGGGACAAAGAGCTCCACATTCAGGGACAGCCAATCCTGAAGCTGAACAGCTCTCCCCAGCACCCAGTGCTAGAGGCCTCATGATGTTGCCTTTTTACCAGCAGGGAGAATTTTGCAAATGGAGGGAAGAAAATGAATTACCAGTCATTGAGTCCTTTAATCTGTGCTAAGGTACTTTGCCTTCAATGTACTCAGCGTACAATGGACACTCTATTAATGAAGTGCTAAATGAATGAATGGATTAATAGCAGAGAAGAAATCACTTAATATCCTAACTGTAGAGATTCTGTCTCCTGAAAAAGTGATATTTTCTTCCAAGTAGATAACATTATGTTGAGCAAAGTACCCTGTGGGGCCATGTGGTTTGCAAAGCTTGCCTCAGGGAAGAGTGATGGGAAGGAAAGGGAAATACATTGCTAGATATAGGAAATTAGGAAGTTAGCAGTGTTTGGAGAAAGCCCAAAGGCCCAGGAGAGGGTACCTGGGAATTATGGAGAAAGGGTAGGCCTGGGCAGTGTGGCACAGGACTGGTCTATAGAGAGACACAGCCAATGAGGTGAGCAGCAGAGGTGATAGACAGATATTTTGGGACCATAAAGTATAGGGATCATTCTTGAAGCTATCACCTGAGCTACACTTTAAAGGATCCAACCTCTAAAACATCGTCACCTGTTTTAGTTAGCTTTTTCACTGCTGTGACTAAAAGACCCAACTAGAACAATTTTAGAGGAGGAAGAGTTTATTCGGGGCTTCACAGTTTCACAGGTCTAGTCCACAGACAGCAGGTTCCATTTTTTCAGGGCTTGAGGTGAGGCAGAACATCATGATAGAAGGGTGTAGCAGAGGAAAGCAGCTTAGGACATGATCAGGAAACAGACGCCACTCTCCAGATCCAAAATACATACCCCAAAGGCAGGCCCCAATGACCCACCTCCTCCAGCCACACCCTACCTGCCTTCATTGACCACTCAGTTAATCCCTAGTAGGGGATTAATTCACTGATTGGGCTAAGGCTTTCATAACCCAAACATTTCACCTCTAGGCCTTCTTGCATTGTCTCACACTTGAGCTGTTCGAGGACACCACGTATCTAAGCCATAATACCCACAGAGCATAAATAAAGGCTGCCAAAGGGATGACCCTGGTACTTTGGGGTGTGAAGGAATCCAAGGCGGGTCACATGTCCATCAATCAAAACCTGAACTAACAAGTTTTTGAGAAAGTTATAGAGGTAGGCATTGACACAATGGATAAAAATACCTATCTTTCCTCACTCACTCCTGTGTACAATTCCTTGAGAATTTAGTAGTCAACACTTCTAACCATCAGAACTTTTTAGAAATGTAACAATCTGCTCATATATGGGGAGTGCTCCATGGGTACAGTTTCTAAACTGAGGTCTTGGAAGTGGATTCAAGCCTTACAAGATGGGCATGGAAGTTGGATTCCCCAGGTCACTCCCAACCCTGACAGTCCATGATTCCCTTGAAATGGTCTAGAAAGTATTTTCATTCATAAAACCAATTCCTGCCTCCCTGTATCTTCCTCTCCTCAGAAGCAACTCTGGGAATGTCTTGTCATTTATTCACCCTTAAATCTTCAAGAGCTTGAGAAGAGTGTCCCAAAGAGACGTAAGCTGTCCTCCAGAAGCTCATTGCACTTGATTTGGGCAGACACATAAACTACACTTTCTAGCCTCCCTTGCCATTAGGGTCATCCACATGACTAATTTTTAGCCTTTTTTTTTAAATAATAAATTTGGTTATTGTAAATTAAAAATGCATATAAAGTCACACTATGATATGCTTATATTCTTAAATCAGAATCACTCCCTAAATCCCTCCCTATTCTCCCTCCCTTTCCTCCCCCACCTGTCCCCTCCCCCTCCTCCCCAATCACATGACTAATTTATCCCCAAAGATATCTGAGTGGAAATGATGATGTGTGCCATTTCCTGAGCTGGTGCATTAAAACCTTCCCATGTACTTCCACTCACTTTCACCCTTTCCACTAACCAAGATGCTGATACCCAGGGTGACTTAGGAAGCCACGTGTCAAGGATGGAAGTTACCAATGGGCTTCCTCAAGTGAAGAGATTTAATGTACAACAAGTGTGCTGTAGTCCCTAAACTTTCTTGACTGTGGCACACTTGTTTGTGATTTATTTTGCAAAATAACAGGGTATTCAAAGCCCTCGATGTTCCGACTCTACAACCTTTCTCTCCGTATATTCTGCCGCTTGCACCATGAATCTTGCGCTCCAATCAAATTTTCCCAGAATGTGTTAGATTTCCAGCAAGCCAGAAATTCCAGTGGATCTGAGGACAATAGGCAAGCAGGATTTTAGGCTTTGGCACGATTTGTCCTGCTTCTTGCCCCTGGTGTTTCCTCCCTTTGAGTTGACTTTCCCTTCTCCCTAGGCCCCTCCACATTCAGCAAGTCTCTTCTTGATCACTTCAGTCCTCCATGATCTCTCCATTGCTTTTTCTACCTTCTGGAATGTTTGAGAGAATAGTAGCTATCAGAATCATTAAAATGTTCACAAATATTCCAGTGCTCTTTCGAGGCAAATGAGAATATTGCACTTCCCTTTCTCTTTTGAAATTAGTTTTGAGGACTAGGCATGTAGCCCAGTGACAGAATGCTTGCCTAGCAGATGTGAGGCTCAGGGTTCAAACCCCAGTTCTGCAAGAAGGAGGAGGAGAACTTAGTTCTGCCTTGCCTAATAAAATGTAGCCAGAAATGATACATGTCACTTCCAAGTAAAAGCTTGGAAACTCAGAACATATTTAACCATATTCTCTTTCCCTCTGCTCTAAGCCTGGCAAAGCAACAGATGGAAGCCACATTATCAGCCTAAATCCCAGACTGGAAGTGAGGTAGAGCAAATCCACAGCCAATCTGCAATGTACACAGGGTGTGAAGCAGAAATTCCATATCAAAGGCTATAGAAATTGTGTAGTCTTTCATTACCACGCCTTACCCTCACCTACGCTGACCAACACAGAAACAGTCCATAACTCAACACATTCTCTGCCAAGGTGATGATAAAAGCACATACATACATTACCCATCAGTACCAGGCAAAGGGTGACTGAGAACAGATGCCCCCTAACTCATTTGAAACATCTAGGATTCGAATTCAACTTTTGCTGTGTAAACTCCCTACGATGTGAGAGCTGTTACTGCAGTGTAATCCACTTGTCCAGAGTGATGTCTTTAGAGACCCTCCATATGTGTCTATTTTTTTATCTTGATTAATAGCCCCAGGTTGACAATATTCCCAATCTCTCATTTCCCAATTCCACCATCCCTGCCTCTATAAAATTCATCATCTTGGTCAATGGTCCCGATACTACCACTTCCAACATCAATGCTGCCTCTATTATTCCTTTTCCCACCATTATCACCACTAAGTACCACTACTCAATTCCACCTTCATTGCCGTAAGTATGAATTCTGTCCCCATTATTATCACCTCCCTTGCTGCACCACCACTGTCGTTGCCATCAACCCCACTACTGCAGAGTCCCACTACCCCCATCACCACCATATCAGCTCCACTGTCATTGCTAAAATCCCCTTCTCTGTCATCTCCATCTTTGCTGCCACTAATGTCTTTATCATAAATCATACAGTCACTTTTATCATCCAACCATTATCTCCACCATTGCCTCCAATGTTGACACTATTTTCACTGTCACTATCACTGGGACTGTCTCCACCATGTCTCCCATCACTTCCTCTAGTATTCTTTTTATTAAAAATAAAACACTACTATTCTCATTATAAAAAGTGTCCTTGTCACTTTCTCTACCTCTATTGGCTGCATCATTCCACTGTTGCCTCCGGCTCCAATACCACCATCACTGTTGGATTCTAGAGCTGTCATTCACAGCCCTCCTCTCTCCCTACGTATTGCAATGATTCTTAGACTAATCTAAGACGATCCGATGGTGCCCTGCACTAGCTAAGGAGGTGGGTACCAGACAGTGTCTAGTTCACACGGATGCAGTACAGTGGCTGAGACCTGCTCCCCCAGGGAGAGGACAAATCATCTCTCCTTTTTTGGCTTGAACCTTTTTTTTCCCACTCTTCTCTCTCCCGTGTGGCAGCCACATGGTCCTGGAAAGGCCCAAGCAGTGGAGCAATCGTAAGATGTTCCTGTATTTCTTGAGTTCCCTTTTGTGGCTTTCTGGTGAGTATGGACACATCCAAGACTTGGGTTTGGACCTAGAGGCAGCAGATGGAGCAGGTCTTGTAGCTGGTTTTGGTGCTGGGCCATTTGGACTGATTTTTTTGGTCAAGACATTCTCCACATGATCTAGCATGGCTCACTGGAGTTGTCATTTTTATATTCTATTTAAAACTTTATTTTTTTATCAAAGTAATACATGAACATATTTTGAAAGTAAAGTGCTCTTCAAGGTTTATAATGAAAAACACCAGATTCCTGCACCAACCCTGATTGCCTCTGAGTCCTCTTCTGAGTCAAAAACTTTGAATTGTTTTAACTGTAGTCTTTATTTCCAAATCTCTAAATGACATAGTAACGCTGATATTTCTTGCATATTTTAGCTTTCAGTTTTGCTCATTTACTTTATATCACAGAATGTTAGTATTCCATTTTCTTAAAGCACCACTCACCTCACGTTGTACCTGGCCCCTCAGCACATGAACACATACATGAATACTGATAGTGATCACAGCCATTTTTCGTCTTTGCTAATTATTATTACTAATGACTCTCATTCACAACTGAGCCACTTTTCCTGTACAGCTTTTTGGTTCTCTCAGCTAGTAATTATCTTTTTTGCCATTTGCTTAATTTTCTCAACAAAATTGAGAATTTTCTTTGACTCTGTGTCACTATCAGTTTAATTTTCTTCTTGGGGTCCTCCCTCCTAGACCCTCCATCCTCATGACCAATCAGGACCAATTGTTCTTGGTGTTCTTTATATACTTTGATGACTGTCATTTTGAAACTTTCCTTTGCTGTGATTCTTGGACTTCACTTTGAATCTACCCTGATTTCTAAATCTTCATCTCCCTCCTCTTCCTTGATGTATTTCCTAATTAAGGTGGATAAATTTCCCAATAGCCTCCTGGAAATGGGTAATAAGAAAGTAATTTTTAAAGACTATTTATGTCAGGGCTGAAGCAGTGGCTCAGTGATTTCAGTGCTTGCCTCGTATGCCCAGGGACACAGGTTCTAACCCCAGCATCACGTACACAAAAAAAAGTGTCTGAGCAATGAAAGCCACATGAAAAACTAAATAAAAAAATCATAATTAAATTGTTTTTATTTATTTATTTTTATTATCACACTCCCTTGCTGGTTTGACTCAGAATTTAGAAACATCGTTCAGTTTCTTCTGGTTTATTTAGTAATTGTAAAGAGAAGTTTGACAATTCTGATTCTCAATAATTTGTGAAATAAACTACTTTTCTTCATCCATGATACTTAAAATTTTCTTATCCAGACTTTTGAGATTTCACTAGAGTACACCTTAGAGTGAATTGGTTTTGTTTATTTGTTTTAAAATTCAGTTTGTCATGCACTCGGAAAATTTTTGATCTGTGAATGCATGTTCTCTAGACCTGGGAAATTTTCTTGTATTGTTTCATTTGTAATTTCGCCCATTTGCCTCATTTTATGTCTCTCTAGGATTACGATTTTTAGATGCTGCTTCTACACAGAACATCTTTTTTTCCATCAATTTCTATTTCTTTAGTGTATTGCTCTACTTTGGGGAAATTTGTCTTAACTTTATCTCCCAACCCTTATTTTGTTTTGATTTGATATTTAATCATTTATATTTTCTAAATTTTTGTCTGCTCATTAAAAAAATAACTTCCAGTGCTCATTTAAAAGAGATAAAGATTATGGAGGAGACACTGAAAAGAAAACCACACAAAGATGATGATTACCTTGTTTTACCATTTTGAAAATGGTAATCATATTTTTTATGCCATTTTTTTCTGCATTCTTCCTCCACAATCCTTTTTGATCGCTTTCATTTTGAAGGCCTCCAGGAATTGTCATGTAATTCTTCACTGTTTTTTTCATAACTCAAGTGTGAGGCACTAAACTGTCGACTGAGTGGCTGGAGGACAAGAGAGGAAGGTGCTGAAGGTGGGCTCCACCACCAGGTAACAGCGGGATTCGCAGTTTCATTGGGAGACCAACATTCGGTGCCTGCACATCTTTTATCTTGGGAAATACATTGTCCCAGAAAGACCTCTTCCAATATCTTCCCAAGTCATGTTAACATGCCTGCAAGTGCGTTGGGACTAGCTTGAGAAGACAGCTGAGAGCCTTGGCCTTCAGGGAACACATTTATCCTCAATCCCTCCGTCTTCAGATTGGCTCCTGACCTCTCCCTCAGCCATGCTTGGTTCTTCTGCATCCAGAACCTCTCTGGCTCAACATTTCAGAGCATAAACTGTTCCCATGTTACAGCATGGGAGAGAATGACTTCTGGATGCACAGGGTAGAGGAAAGAATCTGGGATGAGGAGATTCTTACCACATCTTATAAAAACCTTTCAGTCTCAATCCACATCCCTGCCTTCAGAAGTAGCTAATGCATCCTGTTCCCAGGCCTTCCTAGAATTCTGTGACTAGAAATATTTTGCTACCTGTTGGTTCCTTCCATCCACCCCCTCACCCTTGTTGGCGTGGATTTCAGTTTTCTGTGGTCTGCTAAGTCAGGTACCACTCATCTATCTACTTTCTAATTTCCAAATCATTAGCTTCTCTTGCCTGCTGCTCTTTCCTCTCCCATTCTCTTTTTTCCTGTGGGCTTATGCCTTTTTTAAAAATTCCATTAATGACATTTTAGTGGGGCTTCTGGATGTAGCCAAGATAAACATGTGTGTTCAATCAGCTATGATTAAGAAGTCCAATGTTCTCAATTGTAGCTCAGAGCCAAAGTAGCAGTTAATCACACAAAATTTTTCTACCTTTCTTTGCCTGCCTCTTTTGTGCCTTTATCTACTTAGTGGATGAGCAGTTGAAGGTAGTCTGATCACATGTCACCATATCGCACCATGATGCCAAATCAAATATAATAGAATGTGTCGTCTTAACATGGTCCAGAAAAACACCCACATTGAAATACAAACATTGTCACCGTGAACATGGCTTTCGTAACCACCATCATAGTCACTTTTATCTCCATCACCACCACTACCCTCACCTTCACTTCAACTACTTCATCATAGCCTCTGCGACCATGTCTACCACTACTTCCACCATCACCTTCAACACTTTTTCCATCAGCTCTTCCATGATTCCCACAATGTTCTCCACCAACACCTCATCATCAAGAATACCTCAACTCCACTGTCACCATAATGTTCACCAAGACTTCCAACCCCTCTAGCAGTATCTCCTCCAGAAAGATTTTTCTTACAATTTATATTTAATATATTCTCCTTCCACAAGAGTTGCAATCAGCCAGGCATAGTGGTGCATGCCTCTGGTCCTGGTAGGGAGGCTGAGGAAGGAGGATCTCTTAAGCCCAGGAATGTGAGGCCATCCTGACTAACAGAGCAAGACCCTGTCTCAGTGGGGAGAAACAATAGTGATTTTCAATAGCATGAAGAAGAACATTCTCCTTTGAATATTCTCCTTTTGGAAAAGAGAGGTCTGGAAAAGGACTGATTTCTCCAGCTCAAGCAACATGCATGGGGAAAGGGATGGGCAAAGGAAACAGGCATGGACCTCTGTCTAGGCAACTGGCATTTTATGATAGAGTATTTTTTTGGGTGAGGATCATTGCCCCAGTTTTAAAAGAGGAAACTGAGATTCCCAGATGCTAAATAACATACTCAAGGCCACACAATTAATAAGTGGTGGAGCCAAGATTCCAACCCTGTGTGACTTCAAAGTCCATATTCTTTCCATTACACTATGCTGGCAAGAAATCTCAGGAGCTTGGTTTAAGCACAATGGGATATGACTCTGAGCAAGAGACTTAGCCATGGTCCTTAATCCCAGGGAGATCTGATCTGACGAGGCAGGAAGAAGTCCCTCTCTCAAAAAGAAAGGTGCTCACCATTAACTGATGAAGAAGACTCAGTCCCAGTCTCACAGAGCCTATGGTGCCTGACAGCCTCACTCTAGCGACTCCTCATAGTGCCCAAGCCTGCCACCTCTCCCTGACCCTGGGTTCCCTGAGGAAAAGGGAGGGAGTGTGGACATCCAGTCCTGGGAATGCCTGGGGTTGGGAGAACTGAGTTATTTTGGGATTGTTTACATTTGGAATCTTCCTGATCTTTGGTCCCAGAAAAACACCCACATGTTGGAAACTCTTCCGAGTTATTCACTGTTGGGGTTTTTCTTCATCTCCTTCAGCTTTTTCTCCTTCTTGGATGGAAAAAATATCTGCTAGTGATTAGTCACAACCTGTGAGGCTCAGCTTTTGACAGCCCCACTGAGAAGAGAGAGACAAAGAGGCTCAGAGAGGGTCCCCTGGGCAGATGCTGCTTGGAAGGAAATGTGGTTCACAGCACTGACCTCCCGGGGCGAGGGATGGCCCGTTCACCTCTGTACCAGGGATCAGCACTCCCCAGATGTAGGCCCTTCGTGGCTGCTCCACTCCAAGCCCTCACCCTGACTTCCCTGGGAGCAGAGACAAGAGCATGTGTTAGAAAGAAACCTTGGGGTCAAGACCTGGCCAAGCAGATACAAAGAGGAGAACAGGAACAGGTGCCAAGCACAAAAGATGCCTGTCCTCGGGGTCCCTTTGGCCACCACCACCACTGACAACACAGAGTACCCCTTTTCAGGGTAAAGTACAAGATGTAAGTGCCAATTACAAACCTCCATGGACAGCCATATGATTGCTGGCAGGTTTTATCACATCTTTGTTCTCCTGGAAATCTCAGGGTGTGAGTGGGCCTCCTGGTTATTTTTTTTTTTTTTTCTTCTGAGAAGGCTAAGTGTCGGGTGGGGCTGAACACTGTCCACTGGGGCCAGGACAAAGGGAGATTGTTTTAGCTAAAGGACTGGGGCTTGGAAGTCAGATCTGGATCCAATTTTAAAATCTAAGGATTGTGAAACATGGTGGGGAAGGGGTAATAAAGGGAATTTGGGAAATCTCCCTTGGTGTAGGTCTTTTAAAAGAGGTTTCAAGGCAACTAAGAGAAAATCGATTAATACAATAAGCAAGAACACATCAAGATGGCTTAATATCAGGGGATGACAGAGCTGCCCCTAGGGTGGGTAGAATCTGGGCAATTTTTTTATTTTTTGTTTTTTATTTTTGCCAGGCTCCTGTCTAAATAAATAATTTGAGTCATTCCAAATTAGCATGTCAGCACCATTCTGAAAGCCCAGACTCGTGTGATCCCACACAAAAAAATACTTCACCAGCCAGGGGACCACTCCACTCACCAGACAGCCCACCCAGAACCAAGGATGGCTATGGGGGCCCCAATATAACTGCATGGGCATGGATCCTATTGCTCCCTGACACATCTGGTTGCCCCTATAGACAGGCTTGTGGGTCAGAGGGCATCCCAAGAAGGAGAAACAGACAGAACCCACACAGGTCCCAATCCAACCTCAGGGTCCCCCAACCAGGAGGGAGGGCCAGCCTTACTCTCAGTCCCAGTCACAGAGGAGACCTACAACATTTCAAGGAAAATGCTCCAAGGAATGGGGCCCTTTTTGCCCAGGTCTCAGGGTGGTACTGGAGCTGGAGGCTGTGGCCTCTCCACGATTCACCTTCTACCTCTACAGTGGGGGATGCTGAGGGGCATCAGCAACACCTGGCTTTCAGTCCTGGCTCTGCCTTTTATTGGTGTGACCTTGGGTCACCATACGTCTCTGGACCTCAGTTTCCTCCTCTGTAAATCCATACTGATGATGCCCACAATTGGACTGTTGGGAAGATTAATATGATCCAGTGTCCTCGGCTTGCCTTTGACTACAAAGGGTGGGCTTACCTGCAGACAGCGTGGTTCAGGCCACCCCATGAGGGCCCTGGGGCGGGGGTGTGGTGGCACCACTTCTTGCCCTCAGTGCTAGTGTGAGGCCATGGCTCAGCCTGGATGGAGAAATTAGGGCCACTAGACCAAGTTCCCTGGAGGAAGGCACAGGCCAAGATAAAGGCCTATTGTTCAAAGTAGACAGTCAAAGTTGATGGGTCCAAGCTTCAGGCCTGGCAGCAGGGGAGAAAGGCCCAGACTGGGTCACCAAAGCAAGGCGTTTTTTGTTGTTGTTGTTGTTGTTATTGTTGTTGTTGTTGTTTAAAGAGAGAAGGTCAGTGAGAGAGACGGAGAGAATCCATTTTTATTGAGTTTTTCACATGGCTTTCCTTGCTCTGACACTTAGTTGTGTAAGTGGGTGCTGGGGTTTGAACCCGTGTACTTGCGCATGCCGAGCAAGTGCCGCAACCACCGAACCACCGCTCCAGCCCCAGCAAGGTTCTTCATATGGGAGCAAACACTGCCAGCTTGCAGTGAAGGGGACAGAAAGAATAGGAAATGAAAGAAGGCAATGAAATAATGAAAGCAGAGATCAGAACAATGCCACCAAGAGTCACAAAATGAAGAACGCATTCATCCTGGGAAGATGCAGGAAAGTGTGTTTTCCCCATAGGGTCACAGGGTGAGAGCTAAGGAAGGTTCTGGATGGAGAGTCATTCTGGCTTTGTCATAGGAAAAGGAGGTGGCAGCTGGGTCCTCAGGGGGAAAAAACATCAAGCCTTGGCCTGGATTCAGTCCTATATGTGACTGCATCCCGGGGCTGCCTGACATCCACCCTCCCTCCTCCAGGCTGCCACAGGCCACTGAGAACAGTCAGAGATGGAGGCCAGGAGAGTGGGGGTCAGGACTTGAGGACATGAAGCACGCCCTCTCTGTGTCTCTCTGTCCCCTACACTTGGGGAAAATCCCCTCTGATGGCACCTGCCCCTGCCTCCAGAGACAGACCAAGGTGCTGTAGGACCTACAGCACTGTTCAGACCAAAAACAGCCCCAGAGGAAAAGGCAAAGAAAGTATTGGTGATGGCCGAGCAAGGGGTCCTCAAGAGCCTGCCAGGAAGGCTCTCCGTGTGTCTTTTTTACCCAGCATTCTGTCTTGCCAGGTGGCTAGCCGTCCACACTTCCCTTCTCCTCACAGGGTACAGCTCTCCGAGGCTTCTGCCCAGAAGGCATCCTCTGCCCAGCCTCCTCCACCTCCATTTGGGGATGTCCCATCCCTCCATCTGTCCACATGTGTAAAAACCAAAATGTATCTTGTCACAGGATTTTTATTTCTTACTTATAAATTGAAATAAAAAGTCTTTCAAAGATATGTCAATTCCGTGTAATTACAGTGCACATTCAATGCACTTACACTATCAGAAAGAGACTGTCGTGTACGTTGATGGCCACAGAAGAGGGGCTGAGGCTATGGAGCAGTGCCCTCACTGGTAATGCAGCCCTATCTGGGGGACAGAATGTGGGACAGACACTGCCCCCACCTGATGAGGAGGAAAAGATAAGGATCTGCTGAGTCGGAGATCTGGGGGGGATGGGGGACCTCCATAATTGTGTTCCAGATCAGTTATTCATGCTTGAGACTTACCAGGGGAAGAGTGGGAAAGGTGACTAAGAAAGAAGGATTTAAGTGTGTACCTACACCCAAGGGACAGACTGAGACCTAAAGTATGGGACTTGAAGCCATAGGTCAGGTGGGTTTGACCAAGTTTGGTGGCATTTGGAGGCCAGGGCCATTGAGATGAGCCAATGCCGTTCTTCTCATTATGATTTATTATACCCTTTTAGACCATTCCCATACATAACTAGTACAGAGAAGAAGGTTGTGCACTTTTCCTGTCATTTTATAGCTGGAGAAGTTGAGACGAAGAGATGATATCAGGTCCTTCCCCTACTCCACCAAGCAGGAGCATAAGGAGGAGCCTGGGGGAACAGTGTGGAGCCCCCAGGGCTGGTACCACCCCCTGCTGGGCTGAAGGAGACCCAGAGCTGCCCAAGCCAGGTCTTGAGGGAATGGTTCTCAGTAGGATCGGAGGGGCTGCTGGTCACCAGGAAGCCACCCAACACTGTTGACCAACCACGCTCCCTAAGCCAGGGCCTCTGGCCTGGACCTCTTCTCCAGGAGAATTGGTGCCTGGGGAACCAGCACACATTCTGTCAGAGAAAGATTTATCCTTGTCTCAGGCATCTGTGCCCAAATATGCCACTTCATTCTGTTGAGGTCAGTTGGTACTGGGATTAATCCTAGGCCCAGCCTCTACCATCAGCCTGGGAGCTCCCTAAAGGAGATCTACTTTAACACATTTACTCCCAAGATAATTCTTTTCTTTATAATACCCCATTATCTATTTCCCAGGAAGAACTAATGCTTAACAGTTGATACTTTCTACTCCCAGACATCCATTGGTCTAACTTGGATTGTCCTCTATAGACCAACAGAGACCCTCTCCCCCCGCCCCCTGTTTACCACGCAGTGACTGGGTCTGGGTCTCAGCATTGCCCAGATTGAGAAAGCAAGTCTCAGGGAGGTCGCGTGACTTGCCTGTCAGTGGCGTTCTGAGTCCTGGACCTTTGGCCTCTTAGCCTGGGGTCCTTTCCTCCAGAAAACATGGATCTGCTACCCTTGCCTTAGCCTCATGGTGTCACCCCCAGTAAAATCCTAAAGCTGAGACAGGAACTAGGACAAAGAGGAGGACACTGGGGCCCAGGCTTTGACCCCAAGTTCCTATTTATAACCCTTATTCCGGAGATGGCCACTTAAACACACATTCCTGATAACTGAATAATCTTTGGCACCAAGCGAAAAATAGCCTGTGGCCCAGACCACAATTGCACAGCTGGAGCAGGGTGAACAGGGACGACATGGGCATGATGGTGAAGGACAGGCTGCTGACGAGGGAGGGTGACAGGCAGGGCCGGGCTGGGACAAGTGAGTGGGACAGCAAATATAGCCGGTTAAATATAGCCTTGCCGACCAGGACACGGTGCCAGACCCCTCTGAATTGAGCATGTCCCAAACCAGCTTGGATCGCCAGCTCCCAAAAGAAGTCAGAGCCAAGGCCTGGAGAGGAGGAGTCAGGGGGACCTTGGCGATGATGGAGGAGCTTGCAAACTCCTCTGTCGGGGACCAAGAGAAGAAGCTCCGCTGACATCTCCTGGAAGGGCTAGTCTGATGGAAGAAGCATAACCCTACTCTGAGGCAGATGATAGAGGGCATCTCACTCCCCGAACCCCCTGAGCAAGACCCCAGATACCCTCCAATCTCTGAAGGAGTGATGGAAAAACCTCTTCTCTCAGAGGTCTCAAGCCAGAGATGGAAGTGGAAGAATGGGAAGTTCTGGAGTCCAGAGCCCTGATGGGTCTCGGTAGCAAGCTGGACACCTGATTTCAAAGGAGGCCTCGGAGAAGGTAGCCACAGCCCTCCTTTCCTGCAGGACCCTGGACCAGAAGGCTGCTGGGTCCCACACGCTTGGCAAAGTTTGACCTGTTCTAGGGACCCCTCAGAGGCCACTTGAGGGTTGCAGCTTGATCCTGAGTTCCAAGATTTGAGGACTGTGCCCTCCCTGAAGGGGTTCATAGATAGTAATGCAGATAACTCCAGATCTCAGCTCTGCCCATCTTGAAGGTGATGTCTCTGCATTCCCTGCAGGTCCCAGAGAAGGTCTCACTCATGGTTGAAAATCAACCGTTCACCCATGTCATTCAAGCAAAATCCACCTGAGCATTCTCACCCCAAAGCCTGTTGCGATTCCCTGGGGCGGGGTCATCAGGGTCCCACGGAGAACTGGGGAGAACATTCCTGTCCTCATTGCTGAGTGTGGTCCCAAAGCATTGCCATCTACACTCCCAGATTCCACACCGTGTAGCACTTCCAATAAGGAAACGATGCACCCTTGCCACACCTTTGACTGCCCTGCCTTCAACTCCTGTCCAATTTGGGGGAATCCCCTGTGATTATGGTCTGCATTTCCCCCTTTTTATAAAGACACCAATCATGCTGGATGGGGCCCACCCTAATGAATCCATCTTAACTAATTGCATCTGCAAAGCCATTTCCAAATAAGTTCACATTCTGAAGTACTGGGGGTTTGGACTTGAACATGAATTTGGGATAGGAGGACATAGTTCAATCCATCACAATAGACAGCCACCCCTGAAGCTTGAAAAGCATGATTGGCCACTAGAGATCTTAGTAGGTTACACTTCTGGGGGTCCAATGAGGAGCTAGAAGATGGTGATGCTCCTTTTTTTTTCTCTTTTCTTCTCACAACAGGGTCTTGCTAAGTTGCCCAGGGTGGCCTCGAAATCATGATCCTCCTGTCACAGCCTTCCAAGTACCAGCAACCTAGTTGGTAATGTCCTTATTAAGGAGGTGACACTGGGGAGGAGCAGATGTGAGGAGAAAGAATGAATTCATCTTTGAATGTGCTAATTTTGAGGTATCTGAAAAAGATTCAAGAGGATACCCAGTAGGCAGATGGACAAATTCTGTGGAACACAAGAGAGGGGGTCTGGGCTAGAGATATTGATTTGGGAGCCATGAACATCCCAGGCAGTGATTAAAGTTAAGAAAACAGTTTATTGGAAAGCACGTAGAGGAAGAGGAAAACCGATACATAAGGTCTGTGCCCTAAGGAACATGGATATTTAAGGCCTAGGCCAAGGAGACTGAAATAGAATGAGAAGGGGCAACAGAGCCAGGTATGGCATGGGAGCCAGGGGAAGCCAGTTTCAGAAAGGAGCAAATGGATTTCTACTGCTGGGAACCGTGAGCCACGTCATTTGGATCAACTCTCTCACTAAAGACAACTGTGGATCACTTTTGTGGCTAGAATCTTAATAGCATAGAAAAGCTCACAAGAAAGTGAGAAATAGCTGAGTCAAAATCTAGAGGAAGGAGATTGCCCAGAAAGTTAAGGGAACTTCCCAACCCTGAGAACACTTTCCAGTCTGTAAGAAAACACGTCAAGACTGAACTTTGATTTTTCACACATCAAACGGAGATGGGGAGAGACTAAAAGTCCAGGACCTCCCCATGGTCTGACAGACCACCGCTGCTTTATGCCAAGATTCTCAAGAACTTCAGCCTCAAGGTAAGGATGAGCTGGAAATAATGAACCTGCTCCCCAGGCTCCTCACACACACACCCCGGCCAGGACTGTGCAGACGGGTGACTTGATGCAGATCAGGTCTGACAAGAGAAAGAAAGAAAGGGAGGAGGGAAAGGCGGTGAGGAGAGGAGAAGGAAGAAGGGACCAACTCGTCGCTGAGAGGTTTTAAAACAAGCACAGGCTCTCTGTTGGACTAACCAGCCAAATTTGTATCACTGGAGGAGTCCAAGGAATGTCCACCTGTGAAATTTTACGTAACTGGAATCACACTTTCAGTCTTCTTTCCATAATTATATTACTAAACCTACAACATTTTTAAATTTCTTAAAAGTTTTTAAAGCCAGGGGCTGGAGCGGTGGCTCGGTGGTTGTGACGCTTGCCTGGCATGCGCAAGTACACAGGTTCAAACCCCAGCACCACGTACACAACTCAGTGTCAGAGCAACGAAAGCCATGTGAAAAACTCAATAAAACTGATTCTCTCTCTCTCTCCCTCTCTCACTGTCCTTCTCTCTTAAAAAAAAAAAAAAAGTTTTTAAAGCCAATTAAGCGTGTTTACTTAGAACATCAAACACTTCAGGATGTATACCATGGTATATTTACCAAAGAAAAACTGAAATAGCTATGTTAATTTCACACAAAACAGAATTTAAAGAAAAAGCTGCCGGGTGTGATGGTGCATGCCTGTAATTCCAGAGAAGCTGAGACAGGAAGATCGCCAAGTTCAAAACCAACCTCAGCAACTTAGAATGGCCCTAAGAAACTTCATGAGGCCCTGTCTCAAAATAAAATAAGAAATGGGCTGGGGATGTGACTCAGTGGTTAAGTACCCTCTAGGTTCAATCCCTGGTACCAAAATAATAATAATAGTAATAATAAAGAATTTAAGGAAAAAACATTACAAAAGATAAATGGACTCGTTCACAATCACAATCCACATACCAGGAAGATAGAATAGGTTAGAAACTATAGGCACTTGATAACACAGCCTCAGAAGTGTATGAAGTAAAAATTATCAAAACTTCAAAAATAAATCACAAAGCCACAATCACAGTGGGAGATTTTTAATACATTCTGTTAGTAATTGATGTAACAAAAAGAAAAATGTCAGCAAGATACAGAAATTTTGAAACAGCATTCATAAAATTGACCTACTATACACAGATAGAAAATAGCACCTAATAACTGCAGGAGACAGGTTTTCCTTCAACAACCCTTGGAAAGTGTGTAAAATTTGACATATACCAGCTCACAAACCTCAACAAATATAAAAGAACGCAATCATAAGAGCATGTTCTCTAATTCCCATCTAAGTAAACCAGAAATCAATAACAAAAAGATAATAAAAAATCTTTCTGTGTTTGGAAATTCAGAAATACATAGCATTATATAAACACCAAGAGTCAAAGAGAAATCATGCAGAAAGAAACTAGAAAATGTTTTGAAATGCACAATAACGAAAATACTATATTTGAAATCTTATTACAGACAAGAGAAAAAGAGGGGGGATTTTACCACCTTGATATATTAGGAAAGGAATGAGTCTGAAAAATGATGAGTTTAGCATTAATTCCAATCAGCTAGAAAATGAACACCAAAATAAACCCAAGATCATAGAGGAAATATTAAAGACAAAACATTAAACGATGAAACAGAAAACAAGCATATAAAATTAAGATTTCTAAAAGACCAAAAAAAACTGCCAAACCACTAGTGGGAACAATTGAGGGAAAGAGAAAGGGAAGGAATGAGAAAGACATCAAAAACCAACAGCAGGAGGAGAACGTCTTCACAGATGCTGAAAAGATTTAGAAAGGCAAGAAAATAGTGTGTAAATAAAGTTGCAAAAGGAAAATGAGGACTAAAATGACCATCACGAAGGAGCACAGATCAGGGTGCCAACCAGCTGACTGTCCCTCTGCCCTCAGGGCCTCCACCTTTCCAAGTGGAGGCCGTCGCCCTTCAAGTCCTATCTGAACTAGGAGTTGAAGGGTCTCCGAACATCTCAGGAACAGACTTGCAGTAACCCAGTTCACAAGAGGCAGAGTGCAAAGCAGATGCCAGTGGGGTCCTCTGGGATGCACCCTCCATGCCAGGGCACCCTCTCCCAGGGATGGTGGGGAGAACAGTAGAGTTGTCATTAAGTACATGAAATTAGGAATCAGGCTACCTGGGCTGAAATCCTTGTCCTAAAGATTATCTATTTTTAATTATTTTAAATGATATATAAAAACACAAATTTGACATATTTGTGGGGTACCTTGGGATATTTTGATACATTAATGCATACTGCAATGTTTAAATCAGGTTAAACATATCTCTTCAAACATTTTTCTTTTCTTTATGGTGAAAACATTCAAAATCTTTTCTTCTAGCTTTTTGAAATATAGAGTCCATGATTGTTTTCGATTGTCACCCTACCACACTATAAAACATCAGAACTTCTGACTCCTATGCAATTATAACTTTGTACCCATTGTTCAACCTTTCCCCATTTACCACCCCTTTATTCTTCCCAGCTTCTGGTAACTGCTAATCTATGCTCAATGTGGCTGAGATCAACTTTTTCAGATTCCACATAGAAGTGTCTTTCTGTATCTGGCTTATTTTCTTAATGTAATGATCTCCAGTTCCATTCCTGTTGTTGCAAATTACAGGATTCCATCCTTTTATTGGCTGAATAGTATTCCGTTGTGTATATGTGCCACCTTTTCTTCATCCTCTCGGTTGATGATCATTTAGGTTGTTTCTATTTCTTGGCTATTAAGAATCGTGCTGCAATACACATGCGAGTGCAGATGTCTCTAACATACTGATGTCCATCCATTTGGATATACACCAGTAGTGTGGTTGCAGGTTGGTGTGGTAGTCTTATTAATTTTTGAGGAACCCCATACTGTTTTCTGTAGAGGCTGTGCTAATTTACATTCCCACTGACATTGTGCAAGCATTCTCTGGTCTCCACATCCTTCCCACTTGTTATCGTCTGTCTTTTTGGTGATATAAATTCTAACTAGAGTGAGGCAATATGTCTTTTAGTTTTGGTTTGCATTTCCTTGATCATAAGTGACGGTGAGCATTTTTTTTAACATATCTGGTGGCCATTTGTATGCCTTCTTTTGAGAAATGTCTATTTCTGTGGCCTCTCTTTTTGTTTAAAAGAGAGTCAATTTCATTTATTTTTTCATCTGGTTTTTGTTTTTCCAAAACTTAGCTCTGTATGTGGTGCTGGGGTTCAAACCCAGGTCCTTGCACCTGCCAGGTAAGTGCTCTACCACTGAGTCACCACTCCAGCACCTATTGCCCACTTTTTTAAGAGAGAATGACAGCGGGGTGGGGTCGGGAGACAGAATCAATTTTTATTGAGTTTTTCACATGGCCTTTGCTGCTCCGACATTTAGCTGTGTACGTACGTGGGTGCTGGGGTTTGAACCCGTGTACTTGCGCATGCTGGGCAAGCGCTGCAACCGCAGAGCCACTGCTCCAGCCCCCTATTGCCCACTTCTTAATCTAACTTTATTTTGTATAAAGTTTTTAATTTCATTATATATTCTAGATATTAACTCCTTGCCAGATGTATAGTTGGCAAATATTTTCTCCCCTTCCATAGGTTGTCTCTTAACAATGTTGATTGTTTCCTTTTGCGGTGAAGCTTTTTTTTTTTTTTTTAGAGAGAGAGAGAGAGGGACAGTGAGAGAGAGAGAAGCAATTTTTAAAATATTTTTATTCAGTTTTCCATGTGGCTTTCGTTGCTCCGAGACTTCATTGCGTACGTGGTGCTGGGGTTCCAACTTGCATACTTGCACATGCTGGGCAAGCGCCGTAACTGCTGAGCCATCGCTCCAGTCCTCTGTGCAGCTTTTAATATGACATAATTTTATTTGTATGTTTTTGTTTCCTTTTGATTTGGGGATCTTGTCCAAAAAAAAAAATCTGCCTGTTCCAATGTCCTGGAGCATCTCCCCTAGGTTTTCTTCTTGTAGTTTCCAAGGCTCAGGTCTTCAGTGTAAGTCTTTGGTCCAATCTGTGCTGCTTTTTGTAACTGGTGAGGTAGGATCTAGTTTCCTTCCTCTTCTTGCTATGGATGCCCAGCATCAGTTATTAAATACACCATCCTTTCTCCAGTGTGTGTTCTTAGCACCTTTGTTGAAAATCAGTTCACTGTAAATGTGCAGGCTTACTCCCAGGGTCTCCAGTCTATTCTATTGCTCTACGGGTCTATTTTTATGCCAGGACCATGCTGATTTGATTTCTATCATTTTGTAGTATGTTTTGAAATCAAAGCCTCCTGTCTTAATCTTTTTGCTCAAGATGGGTTTGGTTTTCATTTGCTCTTTGTGGTTTCTTAATTTTTAGGGAAATTTTGGGTTTGTGAAGAATGTAATTGGTATTTTGATGCTGATTACATTTAATCTTTATATTGCTCTGAGCAGTATGCACACTTTAACATATTGATTCTTCCAATCCATGAACATGAAATGTCTTTCCACTGTGTGCACACATGTGTGTGCATGTAGGGGTGTGTGTGTGTGTGTATGTAGGGTGTATGTGCATGTGAGTGTGTGTGTATGTAGGGTGTATGTGTGTGTGTAGGTGTGTGGGGAGGTGTAGGGGTGTGTGTTTAGGGATGTGTGTGTGCATGTGGGTGTGTGTGTGTGCATGTGGGTGTGTCCTCTTCGAATTCTTTCATCAGTGTTTTGTAGTTTTTATTGTAGAGCTCTTTTCCTATTTTTGGTTGAATTTATTCCTGGTACTTTTTTTGATAGCTGTTGTAAATGTGATTTTTTCCCCCTGGATTTCTATTTCCAATAATTCACTATTGGTATAAAGCAATACTATTGATTTTCTTGTGTTAATTTTCTATCTTGTAACTTTGATGAATTCATTTATTCAGCCCAGAAATTCAACTTACACTCCGAGTTTTAATTTACTCAAATTTGGAATAATAACAAATTTTTGTGTGGCGTTACTGAGTTAATATACATGAAGAAGCTTGAAGTGTGTGGGCGCCCTAATGAGTGTTAGCAAAAACAGCTGCCTCCACTCAGGAAGACAAATGTAGACTCCAAAGGCGGCTTAGTGGGAGAGTTGCAAGAGGGAGGTGGGCTGGTGTGGTGGGAGATTTCCCTGCTAGACCTACTAATAAAGTATCCAGCTCCATGAGGGATCCCTTCTCCTCCTCCTCCCGCTTTCTGGGCCTGTCCTCTCTGAACAGGGCTGGAAAGCACCGAGCATCTCTTGTCTCTCTGATCTTTTTGATGCTAATCCACCCATCCCAGCTCCCATCCTTCCTTGGAAATGAGTTTCTGTAGCTGTGAACTCAAAGCAGCTTGCTTGTACCTCATACCTCATTTTCACGTGAATGTCACAAAAGCATCTCTACCATGGGCGGTACCAGTTATCTATGGCTTTGGCTTTGAAACAGAGCATCCAAATCAGAATGGTGTAAAGCAGAAATCCGCAAATGATTCTGCGTGGCTTTTGTAAAACCCAGGAATCAAGCAGTTTCTTAAGTTTTAAAGGGTTGTGAAAATGTCAGAAGAATGCTCGTTCTGGACATGTGAACATTGCATTCTATTCAAGTGTCAGTACCCAGAATAAAAGTGTGTAGGAAGAGGGCCACACCCACTCATTTCTGTGCTGTCTGTGGCTTCTGAGGCCACAGACCTCCAGGCCTACAGAGCCTAAATATTTACCATCTTGCCCCTTACAGAAGAAGTTTGCCAACCCTGACTTTAGAACATCAGCGGTCACTTTGCTTACCACGCGGCAGCACTCGGGGACAGGTTACCCCTGCTCCGGGGCTGGCTCGGGGCTGGGATTAACGCACTGACTGAGGGTAGGCATGGTCTGAAGTTCTGCTCACTCACCTGTCCGGTGGTTGTTGGGGATATCAGCTGGAACTGTTGGTCAGAAAGCCAAACAGTGGCCTCTCCCTGTGACTACTTGACTTCCCCAAGGGTAGCAAACATTCCAAAAGAGGAAGCAGAAGCTTCCAGTCTCTTAAGACCTGGCCCCAGGAAGACACAGGTGGACGGCATCACTTCATATTTTACTGGTCAGCTCTCACTAAGCTCAGATCAGGGGAGGAGACGTAAACCCGACGTCTCACTGAAAAGAATGCCGGAGAATTTGGCAGCTGTGACCTAGCCCCACTGCAGTGAGGAGCTGGGGCACCAGCAGCAACTCCGTGAAGGGCAGCTGCTATTATTACTACTGTTATTATTTTTTTTTATCTGTTTTTTTCTCCGACCCTTAGTTGTGTGTGTGGTGCTGGGGTTTGAAGTCGGAGCCTCGCGCATGCCGGGCAAGCACCTCCAGCTGCTGGGCCACCTCTCGAGCTCCTATTCTACCACTATGAGCAGCAGCACCATTGTTACTGAGGATGCTTTAAGGAAGACTTTGCTCGCGGGGGCCCGTCGGAAATCCTAACTCTGGGTGTCAGTTTATGTCAATTCTGGTTGTAACTGATCCGGAGCTGCGTTCAGGCATCCGGTGTTGTGATTCTAATGTGCAGCGTGGATTGAGGACCACTGAGCAACGAAGCATTTCCAGCATTTGCGGAGGCTTCCCTACTCCGCACACCACCCGGCACATGGATACGTTTCTCTAATCCGGAACATGAAGTCTTGCCATCAAAAAAACAGGTTCATCCTGAATCCCTGCAGAGCCCAGGTCAGGCCTGGAGCACAGAGGGTCTCGAGTGATTCCAGTGGGGGTGGCGTGAATTTGAGGGTTCTGGGATTCCAATCCTCCATGCCCTGCAGGCTTTTTTTTTTGACATGAGGTTAACCCAGAGCAGGGGCACCTGGCCTTTGTACAGCCCTCATGCCCTTCCTGTTCCTGCTTCTCCTGGAATGGGCTCCTTCTGGGACGACACACTTTACCTTCTGGTAAAGAAACGGGTTGCCCCTTTCCTTGAGCAAAGAGCAGCTCGAGCGAAGTCCCTGGTTGCTTTAGGGCTTGAGATAAGAGTCTAAATAGGATGAGGGTTGTCACTCAGCTTTGCTGGGGCCAAGCACAGTCCACGGCCAGCTGTGTCACAACTGAAGAGCCCCAGCATGGGCCAATCCCACACCAAAGCCTGGCTACCAGATGCCAACTCCAAGAATCATTGAGACCATCTGCCTTGGCCCCCATAAGTTTCCTCATTCTGTGGCTACATACAGGCGTCCCCTCCCTGGGAAACCGGGGCCTTTCAGTTGTGGGGACATGAGGTTTGGCAGCCATGCTGCCCGCTAACCCAGGCTTGGACAAGGACTTGGAACTCCAAAACCACTAACATCAAGACAGGGCCCTTTTCTCCACTGTCAGAGTGCTCAAGAGACCTTTCCTGGGCTGGGCTTTGCAGGAATACAGTCCCTGCCAGTTTGCAGTAGGGGTAAACTGCTTCTCAGCTATGCTGAGCCCTAGTTCTGGGCCCATAAGTGTGGCCTCAGACTGACCACAACTATGGCCACAGACCGACCCTGACACTGACTCAGATTGATTCCAACCCTGGCCAAGACCAACCTCTGATACTGGCCACAGGACTGAACCCATCCAAAGACAAACCCTACCCTGGCTAAATAAAATTGACCCTCACCCTGACCACAAACTTGACTCCAACTTCTGAACAATTAGGGGAATGCACCATACCATAGCGCAGCCTTAAGCTCACAGGTCTATCTACACGAGTGACAGCCACGATCCAAGAGAAGGGTCTGTCCTGCAAACCCAAGCCACCTGCACAAAGCAGGTTCTGAGTGACTGCTGCCAAGCAAGACAGCTTAGAGCCGTCCACAAGAGCTGAAAGAGGCTGAGCAGTGGCCAAGCATCAGCCCGCTGACCTCTAGACCTCGCACTGGAGTGGCCACCACACAAGCCTTCTGCTTTCCTCTTGCCCCAGCCCTGCCGCTTCCAGTCCCACCCACCTAGAGGCCCATCTGACTACTCCACCAGGTGTTCAGAGATCTTGGACCACTCGGTCCTGACCGGAAGTGTCTTCTAAGAGGGCCACTGGAGAGTTGCTCTTCCCAACCTTCCAATCCAAGGATGGATACAGGACCTGCCCTTGTTTCTCCCGACAAACCCCACTGTGGAGCAGACTGTAATTTTTCAAATAAGATTTGTCTGTCTTCCTGCATATTTCATTGCTGGGAAGAAGTCTGATGTTGGTGTAATTTGTGTTTCATTTTCTAGGTAGTTTGCACTCTCTCTCTCTCTCTAATAAGTTGGGAGGAAAGAGAGGAAAGGGGTTATAGAGCAGAAGAGGCAGGGAGAAGTTCGTCCCGTGGGACAGGAGGGTGTGGACAAGAACGGAGGCCTAGATGAGGGTGCCTTGCTCATGCTGTCCCCCAACCTATGTTCCAAGCACCACCCATCCTCCCCTCTCAGCTTTCCTGAGTCTCCCCAAGCAGCCCCTATTCTCAGAGCTCAGGAGCTCCCTCTTTCATGGCAGGGAACCATTCCCTGTTCCTGTGTGGCTAACTAGGAGAGACTGTACCACTGAGTGCTGTCATGCAGGTCATGTGCTTATGTGGATGCACGCGTGAGATCAAGTATGCGTGTGATTGTGCTTACATGGGTACATGTACGCGCACGTATGTGTGGATATGAACGGGTAAGTATGTACAAGGTTATTAGATGTCAGCTTACGCGTTTGGTATGTGTGTGGGTGTGCCTGGGGTATGTGGGTGTTCACGAATGTGTGCTCCTTGGGCGAGTCACCCTACAGTGCCCCCTCACCTGTGTTTCAAGCATATCCCTTAGACTTGATATGGCAGATTCCCAGAAAAGCGTCAGGGCTTGGGTGCAGAGGGACAAGTCCCAGCCCAGAGGCCTGGCAGCAGTTCATGGCCCATGGGCGGCCTGGAGCTTTTGGGGTGGTTTTGTGCCTCAAAGTTGTTACACCCATGCCAAGTTCAAGGGGAAGGGACTGCCAGAACACACCCCTAGAGCTAATGTCTGTCTGTCCCAAAAGCAAGGCCCCAAGCCCCTCAGCATGCAAAGCAACAGCCCCTGCCCCCATCCCACTCCCAACTCAACACTAACTAGGAGGCCCACCTACCCCTCACTGCCCCTGCACCCTCACAGAAAACAAGGGAGGGGCTGGAGCTGTGGCTCAGTGGTTACAGCGCTTGCCTGGCATGCGCGAGTACAGAGTTCAAACCCAAGCACCACATACACAAAGAAGTCTTGGAGCAACAAAAGCTATATGAAAAACTTAATAAAGTTGATTCTCTCTTTAAAAAAAAATAAGAAGAGAGAGCTTAAGTCTTTGGGCCTCAGAAAGTTTATTCTTACAGCTAGGATTCTGAGCAAGCCTGGAGTGGAGTGGGGGAATGAAGGGCACCTGAGGAAAGATCCTGTACCCCTGGACTATACCACCACCTCCAGCATCCCTGAGGCCTCAGGAACTGCTCAGGGTTCCGCTGTTCCCTGCAGCCTGGGAGGGATAGTCAGGGGGTAAACTGATTCCCGTTAACCGGCTCTCAAGGCCTGCAAGGAGGCTGGGACAACAGCCCACAGGCCTACACTGACCCACACACCCTTCCTGCCCAGTGGAAAGAGAAGAAAAAAGTGAGGCATCTCAGGAAGGCCAGGAGGTATCCTCGGAAGGGCATGAGGCCTCGAGGAGGGCCTCGAAGCATTCTGGAGGAGCTGTGATTTGGGTCAAGTCCCAGGTGAACCATTCATTAGCTTTGTGACCTTTGGAAAGCCTTTAGTTTTCTTATATTGAAATCATTTGAAATTCAAATTGAAATACTCTCCAGAGCTGGAGCTAAACCCAGGCTTGGGGGAAAGGGAGTCAGACTCGTGTATTAGACCCAGCAAAGGCACAGAAACACATAATCTAAAGAACCACAGACAGGTAGGTGGGGGAGGGAGGAAGGGCGGGTGGGAGAGATAGGGAGGACAGCGAGGGATCTAGGGAGACAATCCACAGTGTAGCACAAGTGTAGCACAAGTAGCCAAATGCTACTTATACCACCATTTAATTCTGGAAAACTTACAATCACACATATGTATATACATATATAGATACACATTTATATCTCTTATAGGGATATAATCTAGAAGAATCAAGAGACTGGGAATGGGCATTGTGGAGGAAACTATGATTTAAGACCAAATGAATATCATATTGTCACTTCATCCTCATTTAAGATTCTTTGACAACTCAACTCCTTAATAAAAATTTTTAAAAAAGAAAAACAAAATAAATACTTAACCAGAATAAAAGGAGAGCTATTAAGTCTTATATCTAGACAACAGGTGTGAACCCCAACTACTCCAAGAGAACCAGGCCACCTCAATCTCTCCATGCCATCTATACGAGCACCCGATGATAATGATGTTGATGACGGTGACAAAGACAAGAAAGGATTTCCAAAGCAAAGAACACTGGAAGATTTTCAGTCATTGCATTCCATCCTCGAACCAGAGGCTGAGTGCGAAGGGTGGAGAAATGACCCGGGAAGCCCCTGCACCTTGCGGTCCTGGCAGCCTGCCTCAGCGCCTCTGCAGAGCCCCCTGCCCTCTCCCTGCCCTGCTCTCCTCTGCAGGCCCCGCTCTGAAGTAGAGAGGCAGCACTGAGACCTTTAGCAGGGGACCTGATCTGCCTCCAGGGGAGTGCTAGGTTCAAAGATCAGATCAATTTTCTGGAAGACGCAGACTGGTGGCCAACTGCCAGAAGCAGGAGCAGCCCTGCAGGCATGGGGTCAGCCGGGTTATTTTGACTTCTTGGTATGGGGTAAGAGGTAAGGAAAAATCTACAGCATGAAAAGAGAAAAGCTCCGTCTCTGATGAGCTGGACTTGGCTTTGCTCTCCAGCTTGGAATCAGAGCAGGAGGAGGAGGAACCAGGCAAGGAGCTGGAAACATCAAGGAGCAGAGGTGGCCAGGGAAAATTAAACCTGGAGAAGAACCTATTTTAAAAGTCACTCTTTTGGGATCCAGCTCTCCCCACCACACCCCAAAGACCAGGCGTTGGGCCACAGGGTGTGGTAACAAGGTGTGTGTGGTCAGTGACGGGAAACCCGGGCGGCTGGGGAGAGTCCAGGGGGTGGGCAGGGCCAAGCAGCGGTCACCATTTAAGTCCCTTGTTTCGCCATCCTGAGTGCCCTGAGAGCAGTGTCCTCACACTTTTTCGATAGTAAAACGTTTTATACCATGACTCAAAACACAGAGTCCCCCACCCGAAACACTTGCCCTTACTAAGGCAGCACAGCCTTTAGTTTTTATTCTACTCTTTTTTTTTTAATAAATGCCGATTGTTAAGCTGTGATTCGTTTTTGCAACCTACTGTGGGTCAAGACCTGTGGTTATGAAAAATCCACTACCAAGACCGTACTTCTCTAACCTGTAAATCACCTGGGAGCTTAAAAATACAGATTCTAGTCCCGTTGCACTGGGTGGGTCCTGAGCCCCTGAATTTCTAAGAAGCTTCCAGGTGATGCCAAGGCTGCAGATCCTCAGATCTTGGAGAAGGAAAACCTGGACCACATTTCCTGGACAGCACCAATTTCAGCAGAGGGTTTAGGGAATCACATGGGCTAGATCAAAAGGGAAGATGAAGGGCCACCCCATGGAGGGCTGCCTGTCACTCAATGCAAGGCTGAAATCAAAATGCAGTGAAGACATTACTACAGTTTGGATCTTGAATGTCCCCCCAAAGGCATATGTTAAAGGCTTTGTCCCCAGGGTGGTGCTACTGGGAGTCAGTGAAACCTTTGAGAGGTGGGGCCTAGTGCGAGGCTCTTAAACCATGGCTCCTGCCTCTCCATCTTCGCTCCCTGACGTGACATAAATGGTTTGCTCTACCATGTGCTTCTACCATAGAGAACTGCTTCACCACAGGTCCAAAGCATTGGGGCCAATAGTCATGAAATGAAAGTTCCAAGTGTGAGTCAGAATTAATCTTTTCTCTTTAAGTTTATTACCTTGGGTGTTTTGTTACAGTAGTGGAAAGCTGACTAACAGAAAACTGGTGCCAAGAAGGGGGGCGATTAAACACAGCTATACCTGAGACTGTGTGATTAAAGCCTTTAGAACTGGTTTATGGGAGGAGTTTGAAAAACTTTGGGGAAGCTGACTAGAGAAAGTTTAGAATGCTGTAAGCAGAGATTAGTGGGAGATTCTGGTAGAAAAGTGGACAGTAAGGACCAGGTTGATGGGGTTTCAGAGGAAATGAAAACAACTAACTCAGACATGATAGGATATGCTAGGAAGAGCGGCTCTCCAGGGACTAAGCCAACTGCTGAGGTCTGGGGGCAAAGTGAGGATACACATTAAGTGCGTCATAGGAAAACAGGAAAGAAGGAAGACAGGGAGGATCAGAATTGTGAAGGGCAAGCGTGGGGGGCTCTGCCATTCTGTCTCACACTCAGATCTGTTCTATAAGCTAAGCATGGTTTTTCCACTTTACCCCATGAAAAATGGAAGAGTTGAGCAACTTGCCCAGGCCCTCCTTACAGACAGAACCTTCCACCGCTCCTGGGATAGGTGGCAGCAGTGCCTAACCTTTATTGGCTACTGAGGGAAAAGCCTTACACAGGGTGACAGCTACCTACCCTCGGGACCAGAGGCAGCCAGGCACTTGCGGACAGAGCTCAGATGACAGGGATGGAATCCCGTTGCTACCAGCCACTTACAAGCCGTGTGGATCTGGGGGGCTATTCCGCTGTTCTGTTCACAGCTCGCCTGCGAAGGGAGTTGCAGGTACCCATCTCCCAGGGTTAACATGAGGACTGCATGATCGATACTCACAAAGTTCCTGCTCCTCCTAAGTGCTATACAGGTGAGTGAATTGATTAGATTCCATGTGATCAGGGCCCCTCAGTGATGGTGCAACCCAGCTGACCTGGAAAGGGATTGTCACTAGGGGCAAATCTGCATTCAAACCTGGGCCAAGACCTTGGATTTGACTCTCCCTCCCTCTCCCTCTGCAAATGATGATCTGGACTGGCAAATCCTCCAGGAATTGCCCCTTGGTTGGGGAAGCCTGCTGAAATCAAAGCCACAATGTCCCCCAACCCTAGCACTCCATTTTTCCTTCACGTATCCTTGTCCTCTACCCAGTACAGGTGACACTCTTGGTTCTGAGCAGGTCCTCTCAAGGGAGACACTGAAGGGAAGACCTAGGTATGACGAGGCAGAAGGCACTCAGAGTCACTGTCTCCCCTGACTGTGGCAGCTGGTGACATCTGAATTCATCTCCTGTGCTGTGGCCACAACTCACTTCCCAGCCTTCCCTGCTAGGGCCAAGTTGACAAAGGCCAAGGAGGCAGCTCCCCTGTGGCCCCTACACTCCCTCAGAGAAAGATTTCTTTCTCCTCACAAGCCCAGGCTCTTAGAGGCCATAGGGAGAGACTGGAGTTCAAGGGCCCTGACTGGAGGCTCAATGTCTTCCAGGTGTGGGGGAGGCCCAGCTGGACAGGCAGGTGTGGGGAGGGCCGGAGCAGCTGCAGGGTATCTGGAAGGCATTTGGGCGGCTAATGAGCAAGGGATCTAATTAAAACATTGGAGGAGGAATCTGGGCCTGAGCCATGGCCGGAAGTGTGGATGGGGGCTGCCTGAGACTGGGTTCAGTGGCAGGAGTGCTGGGCTGAGGAGTCAGGGACAACACTGGTCTTGACCCCAGCCTGCCTCTTTCTCTAGGACCAAAGTCCTGTGGATTCTCACGTGGCAGGGACGTCCACACCAGACCACTGCCCTCTGTACACACAGTGTTCCCTGGGCTGAGAGCTGAGCTGGGGCAGCTGGAGTGGAGGCCCAGACCTGGCCCAGCAAGTCCTCTAGGCCTGTCCCCTCAGCCTGTGCCTGTTTCCAGGGCAGATACTCACATAGCAAATACACTGAGCCCGGGAGGGCAGAGGTCAGCACCATGTTTCCTCAATTTTGACCCAGAACTCAGTGAGTTCTAAACTAACATCTCCCTCTCCAAACGCCCCAGGGATTTCTAGGGGTTGGAGATGGGCTGGAGGGTTGCTCCACAACCTGATAGCCCCCATAACCTCAAGTGTGGACAAAGCAAGGACACCAATCTCTGCTGTTACCACTCTCCACTCTCACGCTAAAACTCTCAGCAATGTCACCACCACCGCCAACTCCCTCTCTGCAAGCTGGTCGTTGACCAAGAATGGCCTCAAGCATGCCCCTGTTGCCGGTGACCCCCTCCCAACTCCTCCCCCTGGCCGCAGGTCCAGTGCTGGTCCAGCAGACACTGATTTCCTCACCCACAGTCCTAGGTGCACTCCCACCCCCAGCCCACCCCTGTGCCCCATGGAGGAGAAATTTCCAGGTCTTGGGCTCAGGACCAGAGAGGGTCTTCCCAGTCCCCTCACATGGTGCTCCCACCAGCCGGCCCCTAAGCCGCTCTTTCCTCCTCAGCTCCCTGCCCCCTCCCATCTGCTCCCAATAACTGGAGCTCACGTCTCCCAGCATGCCCTTCCCCTCCTGGTCCCTGAGGGAGGACTGGGGAGGCGTGACACTCCCACCCTGGTCCCTGACTCAGGGTGTTAATGAGGACCAGGTTTTCACCCCAGCTGTGGGCTGCGCCCTGAGACCGGAGTTTCCTCTCTCCTGCCTTCTCCTTTATTCTTCAAATGGCCCGATTTCCCTGGGGGGTTGAAGGAGAGAAGCAGGTGGGGAAAATGAAGGCTTCTTTCTGGAGTAGAGGAATCTAGGAGGGGAGAAGAAGGTAGAGGAGAGCCGCCAGCCTGTGAGGCCTGAGGAGCTTCCTCTGGGGGTGCAAGAAGCAAATGAAGCCACTGAGATGGGCCCAGGTGCTGTGAGCAGACAGCAGGCCAGAGGCCAGACCCACAGACGTAGTGGCAGTCTGAGGGAGACTGGGTCTCTTCCCCCAACAACCCAGGCCCCAGAGGCCCACAGCCCCAACTCCTGCATCTCCATGACTCCCTCATCCTGTCCTCATCCCGCAGGTCCTGAGGCAGCTTGAGAGACCCCTGAAGCCTTCTGAGATCCCACCCTCCCTTGTACAGAAGCAGCCTCAGCCATGCTGCAGGGACCAGGGATATTGCTTGTCCAGATGAGGACAGGAGCAGTCTCATCTGCCTGCCCCCACCCCTCGCATGGCTTCCGTGCTCAGCAAGCTCGGTAGCTGCTGCTGAATGAAGGAAGATGACAGTCACATCAGCCAGGCAGCCTGTGTCTGCTGTCTACTGCTTGGCTGTGTGGGCTTAGCACAGGCTCCTTCCTGGACTTAGAGTCCAGCTAGGCGAGCTGGGAGTGGGAGGACCGCTCTCCCCTCACGGAAGGCTGTGGCTGAAAGGTGTACGCGGAAACTTCGTCGTGAAGGCAGAGAATATAACACAGCCATGGGCTGCAGAGGTTGGGGGCCTCAGAAGATTTTACTGAACCCTGAAGTTGGCAACCTGGGTGGGGGAAGAAAGAGAAGAGCTCTGTCTCCCCAAGAGGGTTGGCACCCTGAGCACACAGCTTTGGCTATGACCAGGAAAGAATCCTCATTCTGGATTTCCAGGAAGGAGAAAACTTCAAAACACCTGATTTGCTGGTGCCAGAGGCATTATCAGAAGTTCTTCTTGGTGTCTGACTTCATTCCCTTCTGCTGCCTGACCTGCAAAGTTTCATTTCAGAGGATCAGTCTAGGACAGAGTTTGGGAACTTGACCCTGGCTGCTCTCTTTAGACCCTTGCTCCCTCCCTGCCATGGCTCCTACACACATCCTACTGCTGGGTCCTTGTGGGTTCAGTAGAAAGGAACATCCACCCTGCAGAATGGGGTCTTGAGAGTAGCAGGGCCCTGGTTGAGGGACACTGTCTGCTAAAAGGGGCATGCCTGGGTGGACCCCTCCTGAGGTCCCAGTTCTGCGTCACCTAGGTATAAGCGGCCCTTTTGCACAGGTACAAATGTACTGCCAAAGCCCCAGCAGCCCTCAGCCCGGCCCTCAAGGCCCTCTGCCCTGTCACTGTCTGTCCGGTCCCAGCCGGCAGGAACCGGACGGCTCTCATTCTGCGGTTGACTGGCAATGAAGTAGAACCACCGGCCCTGGGTTCTCCAAGCGTTTCACTTTTCCCTTTACCGCAGCTAAAGGCCCCCAAGCACTTCTGCCTTCTCTCTTTTAGAGGCAAGGCCTTAAAACATTACATTTAGAGTCAAGGCTATTCACATTTTCTCTCTTTAGAGTTCCCGTTTCTACTACCGCACTAGAGTCCCTATTTCTACTGCTGAGGCTTTTCTTCCTCCTTATTGCCTGCATGTTAGGTTTTCTTCTTCTCTGTCTCTGCCGCTGCTGCTTCTCTGACTAGTGGCTACTACTCTGTCTCGTTTCTGCCGCCTGCATGGGAAGTCTCCTCTCACCAGTGTCATCTATTAGAGTCATCTATATCTCCCTCTCCCCGTAAGCCCGGTATTTATCTGTTACAACAACCAATAGGGATACAGTGCAAACACATTCAACCAATTGTAACAAATGAGCGGCCAAATAGCTTAGTCACGCGGTCAGGCAGTTTGCTAATTACAAGCCAGCTGGGCCTCTTAGAATTGTTTACCACCAATTCTTTTACAAGCCAGCTGGGCCCTTTACAGAGTTGTTTACCACTAATTCTTTTCTCTGGCATCATGTTGGGCTTAGTATCCAACAACTGCCCACCCTCCCTGCTGTCCTCATTAACAGCCCCCTCCTTTCTAGACTGGTGGAAGGACTCCACCATCACCCCACTTGGAGAGTCCTTGGGATGCTCAGGACCCCCAGTGCATACTCAACCTCATGCTCTGGGATAAACAAGCCCATGGCCCCCACAAGCATGAGGTCCACCATTCCCTCAGGGACCTGTCATGGACTTCCCTGGGGTTGGGTGGCTGAGGCCAGCCAGAGAAGGCAGCAGCTGACAGGCCTTTCCAGGTCGGAGCAGCCATGGCCGCGAGTGAATCTGCTCCCTCAGGATGCTGCCGGGATTCTGAGCAGTGACACCCTCATCTAGCCAGAGGGAAATGCAGGAGGCAAAGGAGCGACCGGCAGTCTCTCCTGGGCAGGGAGGCCTCAGGGGAGGACCCAGGATTCTAGGGCTCCACCTCCTCTGCTGCCCAGGAGAGAAGACCTCTCACCATTTCTACTATGAGCTGTGAATAAGAGGCATTATAATGAGGAGCCTTGAGAGGCCCCAAAGCCACAGCCCTCTGGGGGAGGCAGAGGTGTTCTCAGAGCTCCCTTAAGTCCAACCCTTACTCTATTACCTCCTCCCAGAAATCCTGCGCCCACCCCCAGGGGAAACTCCCTCCTGTGTCTTCCGATGGCCCACAAGGGTTCAGGTGAAACTGCTACCACCCCACTTACCTTCCCTGGGGCTCAATACGCAATCACCTCTCTATAGGACCCCAGGGAATACCCCTCATAGGACCCCAGTGAGCACCCATTCCCAAGGGGTTTTCTGGGTCCCAGGGTCCAAGCCCGAGTCCTAGGCCTCAGGGTCTGGCAATGCTCCCAGCCCACTCTGTACTCTGAACCATGGCCCCTGCGCTCAAGACGGTGGTCACCCACTGCTCTGCCTCAGGACACCCCAGTTCATGCTGTTCCAGAACTTCCACCCTCAGGAGCATCCCAGTTGTACTGTGCTCCCTGGAGACCCTAAGAAGTCCTCCAACCCTCCAAAGACCCCTTCAGCAGCCAGCCTTCGCTCCCACAGGACCAACATGACTGCCCTCTTCTCCACCTCCCTATCCTGCTGGGGCCCAGGCCCAAGCTCTTCCTCCTTGAAGCTCTCATGGGCCCCAAGCTGCTCTTGATCAGATCCCCCATGCCAACCTGAATGCCTTTGTGTTCTGCTTGGCCCAACCCTGACATCCGTGCGTGTATTTGGTCTTTGCATCGGTCCTAAGCTCTCCAGGGCAGGGTCAAGCCTCACTGTCTGTCTCCCCATCATAATACACGTTCTCTAGGTGCAGGGCCTGTGCCTCCCATCAGATCTGGGGCTCCCTGAAAGCATGGATGGTGTCTCCTACCTCTCCTGGGGCTCACACAGCAAAGATTGCCTGCCCGTCCGTGTGTGTTCCGGAGGTCACCATGCCTCTTCCTCCAATCTCTAGGCTCCCCAAAGGAGAGGAAGTGGCTCTCCCATCAGACCTGTCTACAGATTTCACAGGGCCCCAGGTGGAAGGGTGGGGCCCCTTGCTCAAAACTCATGAACATTGAGAAGGTGGTAGCAGGACACTAACTCCAGAGGGGACCCTGTTCTACTGCGCGGGTTGCATGCCCACCGAGCCTATAAGAAGGGCCCCCAAGTGAGAGGGCCAACAGGTACAAAGCCAGAGGGAATAGGAAGAAACCTGGAGGTGAGCAGGAGAGGCCCCAGCCTGGAAGGAGGGACACCTGGGGTCACCTCCCAGAACAATAAAGCATTCATGAGCAGCCTGGCTCCTCAGCAGTGCCCCGACGCCAGGCTCAGCCCTGTGATTCGCGCTGCACTCCCGGAGCCGAGGACTGGCAGGGGCTCAAGTGGGAGAAAGTTGATGCTGCAGAGGTGGCTGCGGTGGAAATATCTATTTTTACCCTGGCAGACGAGGAGGCAGGTCGGCGGTGGCTTTGAGTGAGTCCCAGAGCAGCCACCACAGGGACCAGTGAGGGCCTAGGATGGGACATCCGTGAGGGAGTGGGACGTGGGGCAGCCCAGAGCAGCAAAGGGCCACCCAGGCAGCCCACTGAGAAGTGCCAGGTCAGGCATGCCTGGGGCCCAGGAGCAAGTCAGCACATCCCTGGGACAGGCCCCAGGAGGGTCACCACATCCATCCCCAGCTCTGCCTCCTGACACATCAGTCCCTGCCTTGTGGACAAGGACAATCTAGGACAAAGTCGAAGGTGCAGAAATCCCTGTCCCCAACATTCCTCTAAACACCGCCTCTTGCCTGCCTCCAAGTCCCTGAGGATGCTCTGGGCCTTCAAAGTTGGGGAGGACAGAGGCAGGAATAGAGGTTTTTATCTTGCTTACCCTGAGAGGGGGAGGCCTGTTCAATTACCCTTATTTGAGAGTGGAAAGTGGTCAGCCTTTAAAGAAGGAACTGGAAAAGGTGGTTGCCAAAGCCAGCCAGTGAAACACCGGTGGGGGAATTCAGTCTGCACCACCTGGCACCCTGCTTGGGTGGCCCCTCTGCAGTTCTTGGGGGAGGCCAGCTTGTGCCCACTGCCTGCTTCTGGCAGCCAGCTCGAGGCCCCCACCTGCCCTCCCGTCAGGTGGAACGCCGTGTGCCCAGTGTTTACATTACATGAGCCCAATTGCGCTCTCGTCAGGACAGTTTGTGGCTCCCCCTGAGTAATGAAAGCCTGCTTGAGCCGGCCAGGCTGGGCTCACGGCCACAAACCCTAGGTCCCCTCCTGAATCCCGCCTTCTCCTGGTCCTCTGCCAGCAGAAGGGAGGAGGAGGGACACCTCTGCCTGCCCTGCTGTGCGGCCCAGAGGGGAGGATGGCAGGTCACCCGCCCCTGCTGAGAGTGAGATGAGGAAGATTCAGGCCCCCTGCCCCCGGGGTACCCCGAGGTGGCCTGAGGATGCCACACAGCAACCGGCTATGGAGAAGCGTATCAGCCTTCCAGTGGCAGTTTAGCACCCCACTTGGGCAGGGCTCCCTCTTCACTGAAGGGCCCTCAGTGCTGTCACCCTAAGGCCCCTGGCCCGCTCACAGCCCTCCTGCCCGACCCATTGCCTCCAGGGCATCACAGCAAGCCCTCTGTAAGGCTCTGGACATTTATAAGCTGCTTTACTCCCAGGTCCAATTTCCCCTCCTTCCTCACTGTCCAGAGTCCTCCTCTGAGTTGATTACCCCTTCCGGATGGGAAGGTAGGAGTCAGGGGTCCTTGAGGCAGGAGAGGGACTGACAGCTACCTCATTGTCCTTGAGGCTGAGGCCCTTTGAGGTGTGCTGTACACCATCTGCCACCTTATGAGGTGGCTCTACCAGCTTCCGAGGAATGAGGGGCAGATCTGGGCTCCCCAGGGTCATCACTGCCTCTTTATAGGTCTTCCGAGCAGCCCTGAGGCCATCCCTAACAAGTCCAGCCTCTCGCATGGGGCTTAGCCATTAGGGTCTAGCTCATAAACCACAGAGGTCTGAGCTCAGAGGGGAAGAGTGAAGGGTCTGGCCCCAGCCCCCAGCTGGGGGAAGCTGGTGCTGCAGACAAATGGTTTTTACACTTGGAGTTAATGAGGGTCAGGCCAGGGCACCCACTGGCAGGAGGGAATAAATGAGAGGAAGGGGGCAGGAGGAGAAGGAGGGGCGAGTGCTCTGAATGAAAGAGGTGAGGGAAACGCTGTTATAAAACCTCTCCCAGAGGCACGTGCACACGCAGACACAGGTCAACTCCAGGCACACGTGTCTCCTGCGCCCTGAGACAGGCCAGCCTGGGGCCGTGAAGGAATGGTCCCCAAACCCTTTCATAGCAAACCCCTGTGACTGAAGAGCAGGAGTCCACACTCCCTGCAGATGCCAGAGACCTCTCCATGTCCACAAGCGACCGTCACAAGTCAATGTCCCAAGGCACATTCTAGGGTTAGGGAGAGGGTCCCTGCTACAAGTAACAGATGTAAGTCCTTGCAGTGTTTCTGCTTGTGTCCCTGACTTCTTCCCTGGGTATCCATGGATTCCTCATCCACGGATTCAACCAACCACACATTGAAAATAGTCCCCCCAAATTGCATCTGTACTGAACATGTACAGATGGTTTTTCTTGTCACTGCTCTCCAAATAGTGCAGTATAACAACTGTTTGCGTGACATGTACATTGCATTACATGTTATGAGTAATCTAGAGATGATTTAAAATACACATATGGGGCAGGGCAAGGTATGCACGCCTGTAATCCTAGCAGCTTGGGAGGCTGAGGCAGGAGGATCGCAAGTTCAAAGCCAACCTCAGCAACTTAGTGAGACCCTGTCTCAAAATACAAAAAATAATAAGAGGCTGGAGCAGTGGCTCAGCAGTATTGCACTTGCCTGGCATGATTGAGGACGTGGGTTTGACCCCAAGCACCACATACATAACTAAGTGTTGGAGCAATGAAAACCAGATGAAAAACTAAATAAAATTGATTCTTTCTCTCTCTCTTTAATAATAATAAAATAAAATTTTAAAAGGGCTGGGGATGTTGCTCAGTGGTTAAGTACCCCTGGGCTTAATCCCTGGTACCAAAATAATAATAATAATAATAATAATAATAATAATAATAAAATACACATAATATATATGTAGGTTATATGCAAATGCTACACCATTTTACATAAGGGACTTGAGTTTGGAATTCTCAAGGGCCTTAGGACCAATCCCCTATGGATGCTAAGGGGTAACTGTAAATCCTAGGCTATTTCTCCCCAGTGCAACCTGTCAGTTGAGCCCTTGCATGGAGGAGCTGCTTGAGTTGGCTCTGCCAATCATTTCTGCTTGGCGTTGTTAGCTTACCTTCAATCTACCTCTTCTATCTGCAGTGTTAGCTTATCTTTCATCAGAGGAGTTTCATGGAAGCAGTCTTTTTTAAGTCATGTCTCCAATTTTGTGAAAGTTGGTTTAGTTAAATTCAGATCATGCATTCTGTAAATCCTCTTAATTAATCAGGTTCGTACCAAAAGTCAAAATGTAAACAGCCATGCACTGCAAGATGACAAACAAGGCTGATGTGATTAATACCCCTTCCCTAGGGCCACCTGTTGACTTAACGTGAAACACGTGACCACCAGCCACACAGCAGGCATGGAGCCTGTGTCAATCGTAGCATTGCACTTGAATTTTGTAAATATTTTCTTCCTGTACCCCAGTGAAGTGCGGAGCGGAGGGTTAGAGACCAACGCCTGGGGTGGGGCACAGAGATGGAGAAGATGTTCTATAATCCCCCCAGAGACTTAATGTAGGGGTGGAAGAAGAAAACATCAATGAAACCTGAGCATTCCCCATGTGCCGACATCCCTGGCGGTGGACTTGAAAGTAACAGAAGGAGCTGTGATGACTCTACGATGGCCCAGGAGAGGGGACAGCAGTTCCCAACCCTCCCGAATGGTGAGGGTTGATCCCAGGGTCGCATGCAAGCCTGTGGAAATAATTGCTGTTCACATCTCAGGGTGGAGGGCCCTGATGAGGACGTGAACCGTGAAAGCCAGGACTCCAGGCCTGCCCTGGTAGAGAAGTCAGGGTGGCTCCCTGAAGGAAGCAAAGGAGGATTTTCACGATTGGTGAGCTTCGCACAGGCTCCCTCCGCACTGCTCCTGCGCTCCCCTGGGGGGCCTGCCAGATCTCCCCACCCACCTCCTCATCCCCAGCTCTCCTACAAGGCCTTCTGCAAATTCCCAGGATGTCCCCTCAATGTGGGTGATCCTGATCACCCCCGCTCTGAGCCTCTGTGTCCTCAGTTCCCCCCACCATCCCTACCACCATTCAGGAGGGAGCCCAGGGCTGCCTTCCTCTATAGCAGGGCTATTTGTAGGCAGCTATGGAGATACATTTTCCCAGTTAAATCTTTTTTTTTTTTTTTGAGAGAAAGAAAGAATCAATTTTATTTAGTTTTTCATGTGGTCTTCGTTGCTCCAACACTTCATTGCATACGTGGCCCTGGGGTTCGAACCCGCGTCCTTGCGCATGCCAGGCGAACGCCATAACCCTGAGCCACCGCTCCAGCTCCCCTAGTTAAATCTTATCTCCTCAGTCTTTCCAAGTGTTTCAGTTTTTTCCTGGGGGTGTCTGAGAGACTGAAAGAGCAGCACCCTTGAAAAAGAAGCCGACCAGGACCCCTGTCCAGGCTCTGGAATCCAGAAGCATCCTGTCAAATCACCAGGACTGCTTAGACACTTCAAAATAGCCACCTGGAGTGGCCATGGGAAAGACCTGGGGACAAGATGCTGAAAAGAAGAAATCTCCCGTCAATAGGGGTCTGACTAAAGGAACCGTGGTTCCTCCAAACGACGAATTGCCACAGAGCTGTAAAATCGTGTTGCAGAGGCGCATTCAGTGAGGTGGAACTGATATTTGCAGTGCAGGGGTTACAAACCACTATGTACAGTGAGATCACATTTTAAAAAATACTAACATATATTTTATACATGGAAAATTCTAGAATTACCCAAGTGCCAAAAGTGGTTCTTTCTGGGTAATGGGATTAGTGGCTGTTTTATACTCTTCCTTCTGCTGGCTGTTTTCTCAAATTTCTATAATGAACATATATTAGTTTTGTAATAAGACAAAAGCCATAAAAGCTATTTTTAAAAATAAAATAAATAGTCACCCTTGTGCATCTGGAAATAGCACGTTGCCCAAATCCCCAGCGGGGGTTCGAGTGGGCAGTGAGGAGTGTGAACTCCGGAAGCATTTCCCAGAGCGCAGGCCGCGTTCCAGGCGGCCAACCATGAGAAAGAAGCCAGCCAAGGGGCTCTGCGCCCGTGCTGCCAGCCCAGCCTGGCGTGGATGAGGGCGTCCACATGGGGCCCAGCAAAGGCAAAGCAGGGAGGAACAGGAAGAGAGCTGGGACTCCTTCCCGGGCCCAGAAGAAGATGAAGGTGGACTGCACAGGGAGTGAGGGCCCTGCTCCCAGGCCCTGCAACCCGTCCAGCAAGCCACACCCACTCCTGCCCCAGGGCCTTGACACCTGCTCTCCCCTCCACCTGGAATGGCCTCTCCCAGATTTTCAGCTCCCCCTCTCACTTCAGCCAGGCCTTTGCTCGCATTTTCCTTCCAGGGCCTGTCCCCTCGCCCATCTGAAAAAGAGCAGTCACTTTCAACACTCCCACCCAGAATCACGCTTCGAATGTCCTCACCTTGCTGGATCTTCCTCCTAAGACTCATTTGTCACCACCTGATTATCATCTGACCCCTGGCCAGGACCCTTGACAAGGACAAGAGCGTGGGTGGGCTAGTTTCTCAGTCAGTACTTGTCAAGTGAATGAACACACTGCAAACTTCACAGAGGCTATGTCACCTAGAAGTCACAGGCATGAGACTGGTTGAGGAGGAGCGGCTGGTATGGGAGGGGCAGGTGCTGTGAAGAACAAGATTTTTGAGTCCCCATGGCCAGATTTGCATTCACCTCTTACATGAGACTTGAGATAGCTACCACTCACAGGGGATCACTGAAGGTGACAACTAGCCCAGCACTCAGCAGCTAGGCCTGCTTCTCTGCCCATCCTGGGGGCAGGTCAGCCCCTGACTCCATCCTCACCCCTAAATGAGGCAGCTCTGGAGAAGGGGCAACATCTGGGCCTCCCAGGAGTCTGCTGCCTCTCCTCCTTCCCTTTCCCAAGTCCCCCCACCTCACTCGGACAGGAGGGAGAGGAGAGCCTTGGGATGGGCTCCTCTGGGTGAGGGGCCACCAGCCTGGCCAGGTGGGACCTGAGCCTCAGGCATCCACGGCAGTCTGGCTGGTCAAGGAGTGAGCCTCCCTGCTACAGGGGCCCCTGGAAGGCAGGACAGGAGCTCCTCCACCTGGCACGGGATGACTAGGGGCTGGCACAGCAGGCCCTGCACAGAGTCCTCATCCTCCTGGTTCCTGTCCTCCATGATGGAAGGGTTCCCTCAAGCCCATTTTTCTTATTCTTCTGGCAGCCTGAGCCTAAGGAAAAGCCATTTCTCTGTGTCCAGGCCTACATTATGGAAGAGGCCCCAGTCGAGCCCGGGGATGGGCAGACAGAGCCCCTGCCCTCAGCCTGAGGTGAGGCACCTCTGTGGGGCCTCTTCCCTGTGGGGGCTTTTCTCCCTGCAAGTGGCAAGCCTATCTGTTCTGGCCAGCAGAGCCATCCCTCCCTCCCTTCCTCCCCTGCAGCCTCAGATTCCCTGATGGCTCCCTCACCTCACAACCCAGTCACACTCACTCCCCCCACCTGCCATATTATATATATATATATATTATTTTTTTAATTCACCCATCCCCTTTTCAATACCAGGAACCACCTGACCTCCTCCAGGCATTCCCATGGAACTAAAATGAGCAATTCCTCACATCTTTGCAGCTCAGTTCCCCACCAGGGCCGTCCCTGAAGAAGAGCAGGAGGAGGTGACAGCTGGGTCACAGAGGGCAGCATCTGAGGGAGTGCACTTCATTTCTAGCCTGGGGCAGACACAAACACAGTCCTCAGGAAGGGGGTCACCAAGGAAAGGCTGGCCTCCCAAAGGACACTCCCTACCAGGAGGGGCCCCACAGGCATGCTAAGACCCTGACTGGGTGGGTCTGAGAGGGAGGTCCAGGTCCAAGGAGCAGACCCTCATCCGCAAAGCTCAGAGAGGGGCGTGGAAACCCAGATGCCAGCTCGCAAACGCACAGTGGAGACACACTTACGTCACCAAGACTTACACAAGCACCCCCATAAGCCCACCTATGCTGGAGCTCCACGCCTGTGAACAGGGAAAGTAAGGGACAGCGGCAACACTTTATGCTTCAGCTAAAGAGTCGCTGGCCAGGCCTCTCTTCCCTGAGACCCATGTTTCCCTTCTTGGATGGGCGAACACAGGAGCCATGAAGGTTTGCCAGGCCCCGGAACCCATGGCCTCGTTAGGGAAGCTGCGCCAGCCACTTCCGGGCCCGCCGCGCAGAGGGCCTCCTCGATTCCACACTTCCACATCTTTCATGGCACCTTGCTGCTGCCCCGAGTCCAATTCAAGCAGGGAATCCAAGCAGGCCTGCAAGTCTTTCCTGGACCCAGGACAACAGGGAGGGGGGAAGAGGATGTGGATCCAGAACAGTCCCCTGCTCCGCCCCATTTTCCAGGCTCAGCCACGTACTTACTTGTCCCCCTCTTTTCAGTAGCTGGCAGAGAGTCATAATTGAATTTGCAGTAGGGCTGAGAATGAAAATAGAAAACGCTTTACATGTCTGGGATTAATTCATCCCTGATGATGGCCACATTCACACGCTTCTTTCTGCTTGGATTTCCAGAGCAAATCCTGGCTGACGACGAGAAACACGTACACACACACATGCACACACGTGCACGTGGAGAGCGACGTACACCCCAGCACGGAAGCGTGTGCCCGTGCCTGTGTCCAGCTGTGACCAGGTCCGAGAGAGCAGCAGGGTGTGTCCTGGGGAAGCTGAGTGTGATGAGGTGTGACTGCTCCGGTGGGTCTGTCTACAAGGTCGGTGTGCACATCCATAGGCACGCCCGTCCTGGTCACTGGGGGTGACTCTCTGAAGGCAGCCTGTGGAATAAGGACATACTGCTCACTGGGAAAGGAACACCTGGATGTGGTGGTTGAGACAGGAAGGGGTGCGGACACCACCCAGATGTCAGGCAGCTGCACGGCTCCTCTCTGCTCCTTCCCAGGCAGAGAAATGGGGTCAGCATCACCCCACACTGGGACAGGCTCCCAGCGAAGGAAACCACCTCTCGTCTGGCTGGTCTTCTTCAACCCTTCCTCCTCCAGCACCCAGCCTCTTTCTTAAGCCAACAATAGCTCTCACTTGCCTCGGAGCCCCTGCTGTACAGGGCATCATGTCAGGCAGTCCTCACAACGCCGAGGGAAAGACCATCATTGCCTCCGTGTTTCAGACAAGAAGCACAGCCAGCGGGCAAGTGACCTGCCCAAGGTCCCACACACAAGTGGAGGCAGGACTTGGACAGTAGTGTGCCAGATTCCAGGCCTCTTGCCCTTGACCACCACACTCTAGCAAGAGCTCTCTGTGACCAGGGATCTATCAGGCTGGGAATCAAGATTGGGCCCCTGAAGCGCTGCCACGCTGTGCCTGAGTTTGGGTCTCTGCAGAAGGAGTGCATCCACAGTTCCACTTTCCCTGAAATCCAAGAGGACGCATTCCCTGGGGTTCCAGGTGGTACTGCCCTTCCCTCTCCCCTGTCCTTCCTCCTATCCTCTGTGGCAATAGATGGAAAACGTGCTCCAGGAGATGTCGAGAAAGAAGCAGATTACAGAAACGCAAAACACACACCAGTGTGTACTTTAGAAACTTATTGCCCAGTGTATGTGTGAGTGATTTCTTTCTTTTTTTTTTTTTTTTTTTTTTTTTGGTTCGAGAGATTGAACCCAGAGTTGCTTCACCACTGAGCCACATCTCCAGCCCTTTTTATTTATTTACTTTTGAGACAAGGTCCTGCTAAATTGCTTAGCAACTCAACAAGTTGACAAGGCTGGCCTTGAACTTGCGATCCTCCTGCCCCAGCCTCCTGAGCCTTAGGGAGTGAGTGATTTCTTTATATGTTTTGGTCTTTCACCGTTTGTCTCCAGTGAGGTTTCTTTTGAAAAGGTCCCTGAACCCAGCAGTGAAGGAAAGATTTCCTGCCTAGGCCTGAGCCTGGTAGGGGTACACTAGGACTCTTGGGGGACCCCTTGGGGGTCTCTGAGCCCGGAAAAAGTATGATGGTGTTGAGGCAGAGAAAGCTAGGCAGTGCGTGTAGGAGAATGATGCGGGTCAATAAGGAGGAAATTAGCTGATGGTCATTTTTTCTAAGAGGGCAAAGATCATCCGCTTTTACAATCCCATGCTAACAAAGCCCTCCACCAACAAAAAGTGTTCCCAACACAGGCAGCCCCTCTGCTGCCAAAGGTGCTGTGGGCCCAGGAGAAAAGACCAGATCAGACCAGAGCTTCTGAGCCCTGCTCCCAGGCATAGGGGAGGGAAGGCGATGAGACTCCCTCCTCCTGGAGAAGTCTTTTCTTTCTATCCTTTCTTAAACTCTGTTTGCTACACTTGCCTCGGTGTCCCTCGGTTTCATTCTTGGACTCCCAGAGGACACAAACCCAACATACACAAAACCAGCATCAGTGTGTGACAGGGGAAGGGGTCAGGCTGTTGCTCCAGGCTAGTGGAAGAAACACAGAGAGCAGCCAGGCCGGAGCAAGCACTCAGCACATCTCCCCAAAGCAGGAGCAAGCTTTCTCCCCACAGTTACATACAAGGCAGCCCTCGGGGAGAAGGGCGGGGTAAACCAGGGAATCCATGCCAGCTCCTAGGTTCTGAGGAGAAGCTGGTGCCAGACTTGCCCAGCTGGGTTTGGGGGTCTGCATTGGCTGTAGCCCCTGCCCTTCCTTTCTCCCATATTCTAAATGAATAAGCCTGGGAGCCCAGCTCTGTTCTGCCCATCGATGGCACAATGAGCCAACCAAAGAGGCTCCAGCCATTGCAAGAGGTCCTTGTCCCTGCTGCTACTATCTCTACGTCTGTCTTTCTGTCTCTGTCTCTCCCACTGAGTCTGTTTCTTTCTACATCTGTCTCATGCGTTGCCTCTTACACATATACACACACACACCATGAAAATCTGAGACCAAAACAAAGACAGAGCAACTGGGGTATGAACCCACACTGGGCTAGGCCCTAGGAAATAGGAGCTGTAGATATTTTCTCCAGAGGGAGAGGAGGGAGGGGAAAGTTGCCAATACTCATTTCAGTACCTCTTGGCTGCTACAAAAGGATGGAGCACGTCCGGTAACCCCTCGCCCTCTCCCAGTCCGCTTTCTCAAGTGGGAAATATCTCCTGGGCTGTCACCAGGTCCCAGGCAGGTGATGCCCACTTGGCTCCTCTGGAAATCCCATAATCCTACATTTATGAAACACATGGAGAGAGGCTTGAGACAAGTTTGAGGTCCCTAGGGTAGAGGCAAAAGGGGAAGGGCAGACTGAATGGTGCTTTAGCTCTTTCTAGCTCTTTCTACCTCCCTGTCACCCCGTCCTGGACTGTCCACATAAACACAGAAGAGAGATAGAAAACGGAGTGTTTGCATGAGTGCAAGTTCACGTGCATGTGTACAGACTCTTGAAAATACCAGCAGAGAAAAATAAAACACAACAGGGAAACATGCATTACATATAGAAAAAGCTTATCAAGTTTTACTGAACCATTTTTTAACAGATGAGATTTATTCTCCACCTTGCCGCTGAAATTGCTCTCAAATGTGGCAAACTAACTGAATTTCAGAACATAAAATCCTATTTGAAACGGCTCTGAGAGCCTGGCTATTTAAAGAGAACTTTCAATGAAACATTTAAAGTCTCTTTGGTGGAGGAAGCAGACATCTCATTAAGGACTGATATGTGATTTCAGCCCTGGAGGCTCAGACGGGTGGAGGCGATTGGTCAAGCTTGAGTCTCAGTGCAGAGTTAAGGAGCACTGTAACAGGATAGGCAGTGGCAGGGTAGGCCCAAGGGACATCCCGGAAGAGAGATGCAAAAAGGCAGGGACTAAAGTAAAGGGGGGGGGGGGGCGGCAGGAGAGACAGGACCAGGCAGCCCAGCCTGCACAGCTGTGTCGGGCCTCCCTCCTGACTGTGGGAGGACCAGGGATCAGAGAGCAGAGGAAGGCTAACGGCTGTGGCTTCCGGTTTCAGTGTGGCTGGGCTGCAGGGCCTGATCACCTGGCAGAGGTGCTGACAAAAGATAAGAAGTAGCTTGCTCCAGAGAGATTCTAGAACCAGAATGTGGGGCATCCGTGATGCTCTGGATGCGAGTGTTGGAGGAGACAGGACTGCAAGATGTGCCCCTCATGGGCAACCCCCCAGGGATTAGGGAGATGGCAGGCACAACAGAGCAGGAGCTTCTTGCTTGGGTAGAAGATGGAGATTTTGAGTGACAGCCTTTGACTGTGTACTGAGTCATCCTGGGGGTGCCCAGTGGTGAGCATTTTGACAAGGTTCCTGCAGCTCAAGAGAAAATCTGGGTGGGATACCGATTCCGAGGTCATTTGCTTCTAGGGACAAATAAAGTCAGATGAGCAGGTGAGGTTGCCTGGGAGATCTGCAGTGTAAAAATAAGGTTCTTTCCCTAAAGAACCCGGGGTGGGGAGTGGGGATTCTAGATCCACAGAGAAGTATGCTCAGAAGGCCAGGCCACGGAGGGGGGAAGAAACCCTGGTGATTCGGAGATCACTGGAGCCAAGGACAGGCGATGCTTACCAAGAAGCAGAGACATCCATGTTCCAGTGGCTGCTAAGAGTCATGAGGGCAAGTGATCACAGATTTAACAAGAGGGCTTCATGGTACGCTTGGGTGAATTAGAAAAAGGTGCCCCACCCTCAAGAAAACGATTATAACACACTGATTTTATTAGAACAAAACGCTTTACTGCCATCTGTGGGGAAATTATTAGAATAAATAATAAGTGTATGATGTCTTAGATGTGGGGCCTGTACACAGCAGCCCTGCATAATGGTGATTATAGCAAAACTGAGTTTTAGGAAGCAGAATGAAGCTCACCAGCAAAGATGCTTTGAGCTGTGGGTAACATAAGACCCAACCAAAGTGGCTTGCTCAAGAAGGAACGTATACTCCTGCATTACAAGACATCTGTCTGGAGGTAGGGTGGTTCCTGCAGACCTTCATCAGGAATCAGGTCCTTCTCATCTGCTCTGCCCTCCTGTGTGTTGGCTTTCTTCCCCAAATTTGTCTCATGACCCCAAGATGGCAGCCACAGCTCCTATCATTACATTTTCCCACAAGATTAAGAGGCAGAAGATGAGAATGTGTCTCCTTGTATGCATTTTTTTTTTATTGAGAAGAAACCTTTTCTAGAAGTGTCCCAGATCCCCCTCCTAACTCCATCAGCTCATTTCTCATTGACCATAAATGAGTGACAGGCCTCTTCCTAAGCCAGTGGCTGGCAGGTCAAGGGCTTTAATTTCACAACCAGTGGAGAAGTAAGGGAAAGGTGAGGATGTGGAGACAGCAAGCATGGACAGTGCTCTCCAGAAGGTGCTAAAGCGGGGAGAGACCTCCCTGCTAACTGACATGGAGGGCAGGAAGGACATTCTATTTGCGTCCTAAGCATATTTGAATGTCCTTGTCCAAAACTGACTTGATAAATGGGCCCACCAGCTGACAGCTCCTAAAGCCAGGCAACTGGGAAGCATCTAGAATTTATCTCCCATTCCCCCTAGCCCTGACTAGTCTGTCCTCAAATCCTAGCCAATCCTCCTGTCCATTACCTCTGGAACCCACTGACTCCTGGCCAGGGTATCTTGATAGCAGTACTACTGATGTTTTAGACTGGGTAATCCTTTGGTGGGGGGCTGGAGGGGCTGTCCTCTGCTTTGCAGGATGTTTAGCAGCCACTAATGGCCAACCTCCACCTCCCCGCTGTCAGCTATGACAATCAAAAACATCTGCAGACATTGCCAAATGCACCCTGGAGGGGGAAACTGCCCCTGGTGGGGAACCACTGCTGTGTGTCTCTGTGGAAGTTCCCGTGAATCTCTGAGCCCGTTTCTGGCTATGGCCTATCTTTGCGCATCCTGTCCCCTTTAATATCTTTTCCGTGCCCTGCTCCTGATGTTGCAACTCCTGATCTCCCTCAGTGTAGATTCCTGTCTACTTGACTGGCTCTGCTCAGCCGGGAGCTCTGGGAAGGCAGAACCCATGGGTATCTTATTCAACACTGTCTCTCCTGCGTGGCATGCAGAGAGCCCTCTCTCTCCACCTCTGTCCCTGTGTATGTGTATATGCGTGCACACTCACTCACACACTCACACACACAAATAGATGCATATTTCTTTAATGAATGAATGAGAGACAGGAATGAACGATTCGCCCCTACCCCACCTGTCAGATCCCCAGTTGGTTTCTGAATTCATGAACCAGCCTTCTAGAATGGGCCCTCTGCAACCAGCCACACAGTACCTTCTGTGATCTCAGACCACTTTGGGACTTAGGAGAGATCCCCAGGGCTCCCTGGCAGAGGCAATCTGCCACATGTTTACATGCCTGAAGCCCATTCTGCCCCCAGAGGACTTTTTCAAGAGAAAAAGTCAACTTGAATGATAAAAAAAAAATGATGCTGATTAAAGTCAGTCCAGTTCTGAGTCCTCTACTTCTTCACTGCCTCAGAATGAAGCTCAAATTCCTACTCCACAGACCAGGCCCCGCACACCTGGTCCTGCCCCTCCAGCCCCTCTCTGTACTTCCCTCTTAGGACCACACCTTGGACCCACTGGAGCTCTCCACTCAGCCTCCATCTCTGCCACTGGAACACCCTTCTTGTAGCCACGGGGCCAGTAACATCCCTTCTTGAGAAAGTTTCCTGTGCCTCCCTTCCCCAGGGTAGTACACACGCCTTCTCTGACACTTCTGTAAGGAGGCAGTTTTCCAGCCCTGCTGGGAGCCCTGGAGGCCAGGAGTCATAAGTGACTCACTGCTCCAGGCCCAATGCATGGAGTATCTCAACGTGATATACGCTTGCTGGATGTGTGTCCCCTGTGACATCCATTCCCCATCCTCCCTCAGTTTTTCTCATTGGTCTTCTCAAGGAACAGCTTCAAGCCCAGCCAGCTTCAGAATGAAGCCAACCCTGAAGAGGGCACAACAGAGAGAGAACACAACTTAGTGACCCAGTCGAGAAGCTGGATCAACCCTTGCCTGAAGCTAGTCCTTCTGAATTTTTCATAAAACCATAAAGTTCCCTTTTCTAGTTTGAGTTTTTCCAATACCTCCAACTCAGAATAGCAGAGAAAAAAAAAAACCAAATGAATAAATGAGACAAATGTGACAATGACCCTCAGAACCCTTTTAACCCAGCTGATTGTTGCATGGTCTGCATTTATTTGCTCTTGCCTTCTGTGCTGGAAGAATAAGTGACATTCTTTCCAGAGTTAACATCCTCCTTTCCGTTGGCAGAAACTAGTTCCATTAATTATCCCAGATTCTCTCCTGTGTCTTTGACCTTTCCTGATCCAGTGGCTTTCTTTTCTGTACCTTCAGATATTCTTAGGTGTCCCCACCCTAAAAAGCTCCCTGGACCCCTCCTGAAATTACAGCCCCTGCTCTTGCTTTCTTGTCTCCAGTCTTCTCTGCAGGCTGCTTCCCCTCGGCAGTGCACTGGCCACAATGCATGCCCAGCGCGGGTGCACAGCCAGACCAAGCTTCCAGAAGAGCTCTGGATCCTGCTTCCTGCTGGGTTCTGTGACAGTTGTGGCTCCTGGCTCCATGGTTCAGATGGCAGGCAGTGCTTCAGGACTGGCCACCCACTTTTTGGGGGCTCCTGGCAACCTCCAACCCAAAGCCCCCCTGAAGTAGAAATGCCCTGTTGAAAGACACAGCTCCCTCCCCAAAGCAAGTGCTGGACATGATCCCTGTCTCCACCAGCCTCCATCCTGCCAATCCGGTGGGGCATGAGCTTGGGTCCCCAGTGCAGTGGAGAGCCAAGAGGAGCTGGAAGGTTCCATCGGGGCCTCGGGGCCTGGCTGGGGGAGCAGTCTCACTGGGGGAAACAACAGCAGCCTCTGAAGCCTCCCGGGCACAGGAGAGAAGGCCAGATTTCCAGCCCCCAGGCAAGAGAGACAGAGGCTTCTCCAGAAAACTTTGGAAGCAGCTTTTTCCAGCACTGCATTTTCTAGCACGTTCTTGCTGCTCCTGTAGAATAAGCCTGGTTTCTGCAGGAAAGGTCAGACCAGTGGCTAAGGCCAGGCATCAGACCATAAGAAAAAACTGTCTTTCTCCAGCTCAGATCTTTAAAGCAGAATGAGGAAGCAGAGGAAGGGAGTCCCAAGAGGGAGCGTCAGGGACAAGGTCAAAGCCAGAGCTACAGCAGCCTCCCTCCTGGAGGCTTCCTGACCAACTCTTTTCTCTGATGCTTCCTTTCTGTAAAGTGGAACCTCCTTCCCTGCAAGGGAACCAGAAGGTACAGGTAACTGCCCATCTAAGCAAAGGGCAGCCTTGGAAAGGAAGGAGGGTACTTGAGTGAGGAAAGGGGAGGGAGCAAGGGGGAAATCCTAGAGAGGTAAAGAGACCAAATATGGTGGTGGTTAGACCCACCAGACAGCAGGTCTCAAAGCCCACCCCACCCAGCCAGCCTTGTAAATGGGGAAACAGCTCCAGGAAACCCCACCCGCTGTATCCTGGCTGCTGCTGCCTCTAACAGGCTGAAGCAGCAATGGTGCACCCCTCAGACCCACCCCTCCCCTGCACAGCCACGCCCAGTCCCCCACCCTGCTCTAGTACCATGGAGATGGTCAACACACTCAGTGGTTCAGTGTTTTATACTGAAATAATATGAGCTGATCCCAAAGGGGATTCGGCCAGGGGACAAAGAGATGATGAAGGTGGGGTGATCCCAGGGCTTGATGTCAGCAACTCTTGGAGCAAGTGCCAGTCTGTCTGTCCGCCCAACCTGGCGGGATGGTCGGGCCGCGGAAGTCTGGCAGAGCTCTGTTGAGCTGGGCAGAGGAGGCAGGCCAGTCCTGGGCTGGGAAGTGCAGTGGGTGCCTTCTCCAGAACAGCAAGGTCCTCAGCTGAAGGGCTTCACCAGCTTCATGGCAGCATAGTTCTGGAGGGAGGCAGAGACATAATGGTGACCCCTTTCCAGGCAGGCACAGCCAGGGGGGCTGGACAGGTTCTCAGGGTTGAACTGCAGGCAGGTGATGGGGAAAGGAGGCTCTTCACCCACCTGCCCTGCCACCCTGGCTCAACCTCTCACCTGGCAAACCCATATCCCCCCACGCCCTGTCTTCTCTCCCATCAATCCACTGCCCACTCCCACCTTCCAACCAGCTGCTGAGAGGACTCTGATCACCAAGGCCGCCCTGGGCTCTTCCAGGTGTTGAAGGCAGGGCCATGATTCTCCCGGCTCCCCTCCGCACTCCCCCACATGGGAACCCAGAACTCACAGATCACCATGCTCCCATACAGAGAGAGAGTTGGGGTGTGGAGTGCAGGGGGTGCCCCTTGATCCAGGCCAGGACCAGAGACGGGTGGCCTTGGATTAAGCCCTGCCTGCTGCAGGACTAACAGGAACCTCCCCTCCCCAATCCACTCTCCAAAAAACCATGAAAACATACACAACACAACACAGGGTTCCTAATTGGGACAGTATGTTCCCCAGCGCCGCCCCGGGAAAGCCAACTCTGGAAACAAAGCCGGCCCTCCTTCCCCGCCAAATCGCCTCCTGCTTCCCGCTGGCCCTGCTCCCAGCTGGCTCTGAGGGGGGAGCCGAAAGGAATCAGACAGGCTGCCCCTCTCATCCCCCTCCCAGGGGAATTTCCAAGAGGGCGGGGGATTGGGCCTATGGGAGGGAGCAGCCCCAGTGGGCCTAGCTTGGGCCAGCTGGAATAAGCCTTCTGTTCCTGGCCTGAAAGCCAGGTGAGGGGAATCAGCCCAGGCCTCATAGAAGTAGGACTGGCCAGGTGATTTGGTGACTCGGGTGGAGGGAAGCAGGACTTTCCCAGCCTCAGACCTGGGCTGGCCCCTGGGTCCTAGGAGCTTTCACCTGGGCTTGCCCCCACAAGCTGCTCTGGGAAAGGGATGGCAGGGTCAGTATTTAAAGAGGACAGCTTCTAGAAGAACTTGAAGGGGAATGATACTGTTGGTGGTCCAGGAGTCAGGGGAGGGGCTCTGAGCAGCATCCCCAGAATGCTAATCAGCTCCTGCCCATAAGGCTGAGGAGGGACGACCTCAGACTACAAGGGACTCGAAGCTTTCCGTTCCTGTCCCAGCCAGGCAGAAGAGACTCCTTCCCCAGGCCCCTGAGTCCTAGGGTCTGCCACCCAAAGGCCCCCTAGGATGGGGCCAGCTGGCTATGACCTGTGGTTAGGCATAGAAAGGGTAGCAGGGATGCCACTTGGGACTTGCCCCTGCCACAGTCACAGTCTCAGAAGGCCAGAGCTGGCTTGGTCCAGCCTCCTCTGCTCACCAAAGTCACCACACCAGAAGTCATGGGTACAGCTGGTAGTCCTGAGTTCAAGTGCAGAGCTCTGTCTCACATTACAGTGCTTCTCCAACCTCAGTGTGTCCAAATGCACACTCTGGGAGCTGCCCAGGACTCTGCATTCTGGAAAGCTCCCTGATGATGCTGACTGGTGCTGCTGGTCTTAAGGCACATGTGGAGGAGCAAGGGTCTGCAGCAGCCTTTCCTAACCCCCACAGTCTGAGCCTCCTGATGGAACATTTGATTAGCCATGGTGGTTGTCCTTATTCTCTGGTTTCGTTGTTTCCCAGGAGATAGGGAACTTCCGGTGGCACATGCCTCGTTCTCTCATGCCCGGACACATGCTTGCTTGCTAAAGTCTCCACGGCAAGCTGAATGGCAGCCGATATATCAGGTGAGGGAAAGGCAGCTGGAGCCGGCCCAGAGATGGGAGCTGGACACCCCACCCCTGCAACTGGGCAACCTGGGCTGCCCTGGGATCAGCAGTCCAGAGTCTTGCCAGATCCCAGATCACCCCCAGCAGCTGCTAGTGCTCCAGGACAACACGCTTGAATGGTTTCCCCCCATGGACCTGTCTCTAATCTTGTAATCTCATCTTCCTCTGCTTAAAGAGGCCCCTGAAATTGTCCAAATTTCGCCCCCACATCCCAGATCCGCCCCTAGACCATAGTCAAGTTTCACCAGTTGCCCATTCCTCTTCTTGCTGAGCCCCAGAAAATGTTTTAACAAGGCACCCCAGGCAACCACAGCCAGCTTGGGGGGCCTGGCCCGCAGCCGGACTCATCAGCCGCCCTGGTTCTAGGCCCTCCTTTGATGCGTTGGCCTAAAGGATAGCTGGGGACAGGACATTCAAACCAGGCCATCCCTCCACTGCTCCTGACAGTTTATGACGTTGGGGACAGCATGGGGTGGTCCACGGTTTTAATGCCTCCTTCTATGGGACTACTCTGCTGACAAAGCAGTGCCAGCTACCAGCTCTCAGCGGGGAAGGTCCACCCCTCTCCACCTCCTGGAGGGTTCACAAAGCAGAAAAGCTGCCTGGGAGTGATTCCCAGCAGCTGCCTGCTATGAGGACAAAGCTCCAGGGCTGCAGACTGAAGCGACAGAAACAGTGAGTCCCGGGCAGGAACTGTGCAAGGAACGCTGTGCAGCCTGGAGCCCGGCCCTTCCCCTCTCTGGCATTTGTATTTTTGCCATGAAAATCAGGGCATCAGGGACTGATTATACCATTCTCTCTACTTTTTTATATAGGATTGAAATGTTCATATTAAAAAACTTTTTAAAAAATTTTAAGAACGTGAAAAATCAGGTGTGGGCCTGCTGTGATCATTTCAGTGTCTAAAGTACCAGAAACTGGGGGGTGGAGCATTTTCAGGGATCCCTGATGAGCTATGAACGCCAGGGCAGACACCTGTGCCCTCCTTCCCCTAGGCAAGGTCCCATGGAGCTGGGGACACAGCAGCCATGGCTGGTGTGGGCCTCACAGATTCTCTGCCAGGCACCAGGTGGCTTCTTACTGAAAGGGACTCCCCAGTGGGTACAATACCAAATGAGGGGCTCCTGGGCCAGCCTCCTGGGCCTCCCCCTCCTCCAGGCCCACCCCGCTGTGGGAGGAAGGACACATTCTACCAAGGTCCTCAAGGGACCCTGGGACCCTCTCCTGGCCCCACTCCTCTCTTCCTCTGGACTTAGCAGAGTGGCCCTCTCCTGTGGTCCACCCAATTCTTAACTTCCCTTCCAGACCCACTTCCACACCCTCCTTCAAGAAGTTCCCCCTGCTCCCCCCATCCCAAAGGGCTTCATCTCCTGTCAACCCCTTGATTACACACTCATGTTCCAGGGGCTTGCTAAAGGCAGCTGTCTCCCCATCAAGGGCAAGGACTCAGTTTCCCCCCTTGGATCAAGGGCTCCCCGGGGATCAGGTTAGTCTCCCCATTAGACCCAGGACTGCCTGGGACCTGGGATCAAGGCTACTGCTCTCCATCAGAGGGAGGGAGCTCCTTGTGGTCAAGGACGAGCTTCCCCATTAGACCAAGAGCTCCCCCAGTCCAAGTCAGCGCCTCTGCCTCCCACGTCGGGCAGGCTCACCGGGAAGGCGTAGATGAAGATGCCCAAGAACAGCAGCAGGATGAAGAGGATGATGAAGAGGATGATGGCGCACCGGAAGCGCCGCCACAGGATGAACTTCACAGTCTTGTACGGGGAGGTGAACCACAGGAAGGAGGTGTCGGGGCGCCTGGAAACAAAACTCCAGGGCTCAGTGAGGCTCCCTCCGCACACTGCTCTCAACTCGAGACAGCAGGTGGAAGAGCCCTGGCCTCCAGTGTGACCCCAGGGCTCACCCAGCCTCCGCCCCTAAACTCAGCCCTTTGGGTCCACATCCCGTCCTCAGCCTCTGCTACAGCACCATGTCCTCTGTGCCGCCCTCCTGCCTGTCCCTGGTGCTGCTGAGCTGGTAGCCATCCGTCCTCCCCAGGATACCTTCCCTGCAGCCCACGCCCCTCTTGACCCAGGACTTAGTCACAGGCCACAGAGTTGGGCACCGGGCAGAGTCTTGAGAGCCCCCATGTTAGTGAGCCGTGGCCCACTAGGTCCCAGAAAAGCTAAGCCACTTGCCCAGATGTACGTGGCTGGGCCATCCTCAGGGAGGGTGGTGGGATAAGAACCCAGAAAGCTGACTTCCTCTCACACCCGAACAAGGGCCTCAAAACCTCCTTTCATGAAGGATTTTGTGCCCACCTCATGGCCATGCTAACACCTGGGTCTCTTGGCTTCCTCTTCTCTTTCTACCAGATCCCAGCATCCAAGGAAAAGTGCGCCCCTCACTGCTCTGCCAGCCACACAGCACTCAGGGTGGCTCTGTGTTACAGTGAGCTGTCCTTGCTGAGCACGCTGGGGCTGGGGGCCTCATACACAGCCCTGAGTCCCCAGCGTCTTTCAGTGACTGTGAAGGGCCCACATCCACTGACCTGTTTGTTTCCCTAAGAAGAGTGTGGTATAAAGAGAGGTATGAAAAGCATGTGTGGGGAGCTGGAGCGATGGCTCAGCGGTTATGGCGCTTGCCTGGCAAGCACGAGGACACAAGTTCAAAACCCGGCACCACGTACACAACAGTGTCAGAGAAGCAAAAGCCAAATGAAAAACTAAAATAAAATTAATTCTCTCTTTCTCTCTCTCTCACTGTCCCCCTCCCTAAAAAAAAAAAAAGGCATGCATGATGGGGGAAAGCACTGGTCTCCCCACTTCACAGATGGGAAAGTCAAGGCTGAAAGGCCATCTGAAAGCCAAGTGGACACCACAGGAACGCCATGGAAGGCAGCTTGGTGAGGGGAAAGACCTTGATTAGAGCTGATCAGAGCAAGTTAGACAATTTCAGCATCCCTGCTTTCCTGGAAAAACCTTATTGAACTTGCTTTGTTCCCTCACCTGCAAAAGGGGGATAATAACTCCCCGGCAGGGAAGGCTCCCAAGGACAAGGTGTAAAGACTATATGACAGGAGCCCTTGCCTGTCACCTGCCCCTCTCTGAGCCACTCGGGCCTTGTTCTCTGTGTGGCTGTGCACCTGGACTGTGGCCTGCACCCTCTGGTTCCCTGGGCACTGGGAACCAGGGGCTGGACGCTAACCTTGGGTCCTCCAGCTTCGGGTTCATGTTGGGCTCATCCCGTCCCTGGCCAGCAGGCCGTTCCTCATGCTCGCTCTCTGCCACCATCTCCAGGGTCATCTCCAGCTTGCCCTGTGGGACACACACAGTCTAGTCAGGGGCTCTGCCTGGTGGCCTGGGGAGGAGCTGGGGCAGGATGGACATAAGGGCCACTTCATTCTTTTTTTTTTTTTTTAAGTTGTAGAGATGCTGTGATCATAAAAGCAAGTACCTGCTTCTTGTGGAACATTTAGGATCTACGGAAATGTGTAGAGAAAGGAGATTACTATCCAGACTTCCACCACGGGGAGACGCATAGTAACATTTTATGCATCGAAGCTACAAAATATCACGCTGAACACATAGTTCTGCAGCTCAGGAATACATTGCACGATATAATTATAGATTCTTTAAAGTTTGGTTTCTAATGATTGTAAAACATTTCATGGATGGTTAACTATAATTTGTTTTAGTAAACTACTTATTTTGGTTCATTTAGGTTGTTTCCAATTCTTTGATATTATAAATAATGCTGCAGCAAACATCTCAGAACCCTAAATTTTTAGTTTTATCTGGTTATTTTTTTAGAAGAGGGTTTAGAAGTGGGACAACAGAGTCCAAGGGCATAAATATTGTTGAATCTCTTGCTGTCTGATACCAAATTGCTTCCCCACACAGTCAAACCACTAATCTTCCCAGCAGAAGTAAATGAGGTCTGCCTCTCTACATTCTCACCAGTGATCAGCATTTCTTTTTTTATATCTACTTTAATAAACAAAAAAGTCACATTAAAATATTCTTTTCATTACTAGAAGAAATAGACCTCTTTTTTCATGTTTTGTAGATGATTGTACTTGTGTGAATTATCTACGGAGTCCTTTGGTCATTCTTCCTTGTGGGTGTTAGTATTTTGTATTAATCACTGCAATTCTTCAACAAGGTTATTTTATTTCAAGGGCCACTTTAGGGTTGGCTGGCTGCCTGCTGTTGCAATGGGTCTGGGATTCACTTCCTCCCTGTGCTGCTCTGGGCTGGGGGATGGGTGTGAGGCAGATGCTCCCTGTCCTCTGCCCCCAGCAGACCTCTCAGCCAGGAGAGCAGAGCAAAGATGGTCCCTGGGAGGATCCTGCTCCAGTGGGGGAGACAGGACCCCTCTCCATGCCCCCTGGAGAACACTGTTAGGAATCAGCAGAAAATGAGCAGATCATCATCTATTTAAATAGGCTTCCCCTGGGATGGGTGCCTCCAGGGACAGCAAGACTGGGGATCTGAAAGGGAAGAGGAGAATGCCTTGGAAACTAGAGGGACAGAGGGGAGGAGCCCTCTGAGCACAATTTCCACGGAAGAAGCTATCCTGCACCCTCCACCCCTCCCCTGGGACTGGGGGATAGACTCACCGCCAGAATCTTCTTCTCACCCTCTTCTGCTACACAAGGCCACCAACCCTTCATTGTCTTCTGTTCAAACAGGGACACAAATCGTTCTGGGTGGAAAGTGTCATCCAGCTGGTCCAAGGAGCACTTCTCAGCCGTCTTGGCTGGCTTGGGCATGCGGTTGAGATCCAGCTGCAAGGCACCTGCCACAGAGAGGTGTTCTTTGACCTCAGACCACCCTGAGGCAGGCAGGTTGGAGGAGACTCACTGTCACCTCTGCAGCCAAATCTCACAAACTCTCCCTCTTCCACCCAGAGCCTCACATGCCCTCTCCCCAGCTCCCCATCCATGTATGTCACATCCATTTGCAGTTATCCTATCACTCACCCTTAGCACAGCTGCCCACCTCTCCTGCTACCCACCTTAACCCATTTATACACGTCTACATTCATCAGGGTTTTTAAAATCATTTTTATCAAGGTGAAATATTTTCACTGACGATAATATTCTCCAGGTTCACCCACATTGTGGTATACATCAGTAACATTCTTTTTTATGATTGAATAATATTCCATTGAACTGGGGCTGGAGCAGTGGCTCCGCAGTTATGGTGCTTGTCTGGCATGCTTGGGGATGTGGGTTCCAACCTCAGCACCACGTACACAATGAAGTGTGGAAGCAACGAAAGCCACATGAAAAACTAAAAGTAAAAAATTGATTCTCTCTCTCTCTGTCCTTCTCTCTCTTTATTTAAAAAAAATCCATGTTTTGATGGGCACTTGAGTTGTTTTCACCTTCTGACTATTACAAATAATGCTAAAGGAAACACTGCATCCAAGCTTCTGAGTTCCTGTTGTGCATTCTTCGGGGTGTACGCCTAGGGAAGCGCTGCTGGCTCCTATGGTGATGCTGCATTCAGGCTTTTGAGGAACCACCACACCGCTTTCCACAGCAGCTGCGCCATCTCACATCCACACCAGCCATGTAGAGAGGCTCCAGTTTCCCCACACCCTCAACACCTGCTGTTCCATCCCCATCACCATCACAGTGTTGTTGCCATCCTCGCAGGTGTGGGGTGGTACCAACCTTACTGTGGTTCCCCCATCCTTCATTCACCCACCTCGTCTCCCAACCCGCCATGTGGTCACATGGAGTCATTTACCCAACCACTTTATCCACCATCTCCCTGTAACTCCAGCTATGTGGTTAAACCACATCAAGGGGCTCAGCAGTTACGGCGCTTGCCTGGCATGCTCAGGTGCACGGGTTCAAATCCCAGCATCCACGTGCACAACTAAGTGTCAGAGCAATGAGAGCCGTGTGAAAAACTCAATAAAAATTGATTCTCTCTCTCTCTCTCTCTTTCTCTCTGTCCTTCTCTCTTTAAAAAAATTTTAAAAAGAAAACAGCAATCTCGTCATTTCGTCTAATCCAGTCATAATGTGATGGAGTCAGTGGGACTGGAGCCCAGGTAACTAAGGGATTAAATGGGAGAGAAAAATTCAAAACCTGTTTTCCAAGGCAAATGAGTATCGTAGAAAGACTAGATGTTTTTCAGTGTACAATGCTCAGTTTCTACGGCTGAGCTTTGGATAGGTTTTCCTTTTTTCTGCTCATCCATCTCTCTACCCATCCTGTATCCCCCTTCCACTTCCATTCATCAACATCCCTCTGTAGCTACCACTTGTTGAGCACTCTGTCTATCCAGTAATAGTCATTACCCCTGCTCAATTCCATTCCACCCACACCCTCCACCCAGTGCAGATAAATATTCACCTCCCATTTTAAATATGGTCCCAATATAATGCTAAGTGAATGTCAGAGGATTAAGAGGCACATACACAAACTATCCTAGCACGACCTACTTTAAACATGGTTATGGAAACACAGGATTATCTCTGGATGGTGAGACGATAGAAGCAAACTATAAGATTAAAAAGTAATAAATATTCAAAAGGCATAAGATATATAATTATATATGTATATATACATAACAGGTGGAAATGATAAATATCATGGAGTTAAAAGGTAGAATTTGATAATGGTTTTTATTAACTTTCATTTCTAAACATAAGGGATGAAGTGGGGTGTGGCAACACACACCTGTAATTCCAGCTATTTGGGAAGCTGAGGCAGGAGGAGTACAAGTTGGAAGCCAGCCTCAGCAACTTAGTGAGACCCTGTCTCAAAATTGTAAAAAGGAGGATGGGAGTTGGGAGTGGTGGTGATGTTTTGGCTCAGAGCCAAAGCACTCTCCCAGCATGTATGAGGCTCTGGGTTCAATACTAATACCACAAAAAAATTAAATAAATAACTAAATAAATGATGAGTCTGTTTAACTTTATATTGAACACTGTTTCCTAATTCAGTAAAAAAGCAGTTTCCCCTTTTTTTTCTTTTTAATGACTTTTTTTTTTCCTTTTTGGTACCAGGAATTGAACCTATTGGCTCTTAACCACACAGCCATGTCCCCAGCACTTTTTATTTTTTATTCTGAGTAAGGGTCTCACTAAGTTCCTTAGGGCCTCATTAAGTTGCTGAGGCTGGCCTCAAGCTTTCAATCCTCCTGTCTCGGTCTCCAGAGCTGCTGGGAACACAAGTGTGTGTCACCACACCCTCCTTAAAATTAATTTTCTAAAGCCTCACTCCATAAAGGATAGATTGATGCCCCTAATTCTTTTATTGTAAATCTAGGGATTAAAACCAGGGCCTTGTGCCTGCTAGGCAAGCACCCAATCACTGAGTTACATCCCCAGGCCCTGATACTCCCAAATCTTAATGTTTGTTGCAAAAATATTCCAAAAGAAAAAAATTTTAAAGCAAATGAAAAAAAAGGGTAAGAAATTATTTGCAATGTTTCCTTAATATGTAAAGAGCTCTGAAAACCAAGAATAAAAGATGAACATCCCAAAACCATGGGGAAAAAAATCTCACTAACAATCTGAATAATAATAGATATAGTCTTAAAGTTCTACCTTACAAATAATAGATACAAATAAAAATTAAAATGAGATATAACATTGACAAGTTTTTTTTAAAAAATTTCAACAGTGGTAGCAAAAGTTTAGGAAAAATAACACCCTTGTACAAACAGGACACAGGTAGGAATATAAGTAAGACCTTTCTGGAGGGCAACACTACAATGTCTCAAAAACTATTAAAATATGCACACTCTAATAAATCTACTTCCTAGAGTTAAGGAAAGCTATTCATAAATGCTCCAAATACGTATGCTTTGGGGTGTTACTCACACTGGGAAATATGAAGATGGCCTGATATCTACCAAGAAAGGGTAAGCTAGGCAAAATAGGGTCTGGCCAAAGGATGGAACTGCAGGCAGGCAAGAGTGGTGATGCGGAGGTCTACGTAGAAAGATGCGTATTAATGTATTAGGTTCTCAAAAAATCAAGATATAAAACAGCATATGCCATATAAGCCCATTCATACACTGTATGTATAAATATAAGTATACATGTCATATGTATACATAAAATGCATATATACATACATATATATATCAATGTTTGTTTTGTACATAAAATAGTATATGCCAAAATGTTAGTGGAGGTTATCTCTGGGTGGTGAGATTAAGGGGGAGGAGGAACTATTACTTATCTGTATTTTTCTAATTTCTCTACAGGAATTGTATACAGAATAATAAGTAAAATAATAACATTCAAATTTGGTGCCATCATTTTTACCCCTGACTCTTCTACAACAAAGCCCCCAAACAGCCCCCAGACCCAAGCATGCTGATTGCTGGGCCAGGGTTGAAAGGGGGCCAGCACAGGAAGAGCAGTGTGATGGGCAGCCAGCCCTCCCATGCTGGCAGCTGCTCCTCAGAACGCCTGCTGCAGGGGCTGCAGGGGCTGCGGGCTCAGCAAGCACCCGTTTCCCCTTTCTGCAACCAAGGGCCACCCAGGAGGGCATGGGTGGTCTGTCCAGGGCCACCCTGCTCCTAGTGGCAGAGCAGAAAGAGAAGCCAGGGCGCCCGACTTCCTGGGCTCCTTGTCCGTAGATTCACGTCTTCATTTTTTTTTCAATTGAGATAAAATTCACTACTTTAACCATTTTAAAATGTGTAAGTCAATGACTTCTAGTATATTCAGAGTTGTGTAATCATCACCACCATCTCATTCCAGAATATTTTCATCACCCTGAAAAGAAACCCCAGTTTCCATTTGCAGTCCCTCTCCACCCCACCGCCTCCTCCCAATCCGCACTCATCTACTCTGCCTCTGTACGGACTCGGCCCGCGTGGGCTTTTCCCATACGTGGAGTCATGTGACGCTTGTCCTTTGGCATCTGACTTCTTTCACTTAGCATGTTTTTGAGGTTGATCCATGTTGTAGTGTGTATCAGTATTTCATTCATTTTCCATGACTTTATTCATTTTTTTTATTTTATTTTTTGGTATCAGGAACTGAACCCAGAGGTGCTTCACCACTGAGCCACATCCCCAGCCCCATATATATATATATATATATATATATATATATATATATATATATATATATATATATATAATTTTGAGACAAGGTCTCACTAAGTTTCTTAGGGCTTCACTAAGTTGCTGAGACTGGCTTTGAACTTGTAGTCCTCCTGCCTCAGCCTCCCAAGTCAGGTCGCTGGGATGACAGGCTTGTGCCACCATGCCCAGCACTTTCTCATGACTTTATGGCTGAATAACATCCTATGGATGAATTGCATTTTCCAGTTAACCTTTATAGTGATGAAGGACTGTTTCTCCCCAGGCAGTGTTGTCCTCCTCGTCCCCACATCCCACCCCTGAAGAGGCACTATCTTCACCAACCCTTCAGCCTAGCACCCTGCTCCCCAACTGAACCAGAACCCGGGGACTGGGGGATGAAGTCCATGTTTGCTCATTTGGTCAGACTTGAGCTCAAGAATGAACAGTGGCTTGAGCCCTTCAATTTCTGGGCTCAGTCTGTCTAGACTGGGGGAAATGGGAGCACCCTCCACAGCCATCAGCTGTGACAGACAGCACACACCTGTGTGGGCTTCAGCCTGAGTCCCCCCATCCAATGGCACCTCTGCTGGACACCCACCCTGGGGTCGCTCTGCTCACTCTGGCACCACTCTGTTACATACTTCACTCAGCACCGGGAAACAGGGACCTTGAGCCCCCTGAGAGCAGAAAGGAGGTCCACTCATGCTCCCAGGTTTCCCAGGGGTCCACACATACAGCAGGATCCCGGGCCAGCCTCCAATAGGCACCACAGACCTGACCAGAAATAAGACTCACCAAGAAAGTCGTCAAAGGAAAACTTGTCATTGTCCCAGATCTGGAGCACCACTCTTGCTGGGATTTTGCTCTCTGTCTTGTCCAGCCTCCAGAAGGCATCCTGACCCAGAGAGAGAAGGAAGCAACATTAGAGAGGCAATGGTCCCCCCACCCTGGAAGCCTGCCTGGAAGAGGAGGTGGAGTGGGATGTCCCTGGAGTGGGACTTGCCAGAGCTAAGTCCCGACAGGAAGGGCAGATCCTGGAAGGCAGAGTTCAGGGTCCAAAAGAGTACCACGCAGGCTCACTTCACATAAGATGGCTCCATCAAGCCTCTCAAGCTTGTAAGTCAAGGTTATCCTTGGGTTTACACAGATGATGGAACTGAGGCGTGGAGGACTTAGAGGACTCTGCCCAGGTTTAACAGCTAATAATAATATTAATATCACATTTCCCACCTGTCAACCTTCTACCACTAGATTCCCTTATCCTTCCAACAGCCTAAAAGGGAGACACTACCTTTTCAGCTAAGAAACCAAAGCAAATAACTTGTCCAAGGTCACACAGCAGGAAGAGACAAGCTGGGGTCCCAACCCAGGGAGTCAGTCCTGCTCTCACCCCTAAACTCTGTTCAGCCATGTGATCTCAGCAGCATGGTGGGCAGGCTGAGACCCCAGGGATCCCCCACCCACCCTGGCAGTCACTAGAAGGAACCACAGTACACTGCTGTAAGGAACTGGGACCAGGACCCCAGATCCTCCCTCATCACCCAGCTCCTGCCACCTGCACCTCCAGAGCATGCTCCAGCACTGGAAGTCCCTATCCTCCTGCTGGAACAAGAGGAGGGTCCTTCTCTCCTGGCCCCACCTCCATCACACCAGTTCCACCTACAGCCAGGTTGTCTTGGGCTGCTTCCCTCATGGGCCTCATGGAGCAACTGAGGGATATGGGATTGAGCTACTAGCCCGACTCCAGCCACACTCAACTCCAAGGACTCTCACAGCCCTTTCCCGCTCAAAGCGGCTTGTTCTGTTCTTTTTTCTTTTCTTTCTTTCTTTTTTTTTTTTTAAGAGAGAGGGACAGTAAGAGAGAGAGAGAATCACTTTTATGTAGTTTTTCACATGGCTTTCATTGCTCTGACACTTAGTTGTGTATGTGGTGCTGGAGTTTGAACCCACATTCCTGCACATGCCAGGCAAGCACTATAACTGCTGAGCCACCGCTCCAGCCCCTGTTCTGTTCTCTTGCTGGTGGCAAGGATAGGAAATGATCTGGTGAGGCAGTCAGAGCAGGGCCTGGACCCAAGTCTTGAAGGACCCAGCGAGCATGGCTGATAGCAGGTTCTCTGGTCCTGGGGGTCCACTGACCCAGCCCCACTGCCTGGAATGGTCGCACAGATCCCATGGTGCTCTCAACTAAAGACCAGGAGCATGGCCCTTGAGGAGTGGACACTGTGCATAGCCACAGGCTGGACTGCTGCAGGGTTGGAGAAGGTGCTCAGGTCCCCAGCCGTCCCTGGCCCTCAGCCGTCCCTGGCCCCCAGCCCTCTCTGTCTAATGCCTCCCCCTCTCCAGGCCCCAGCCCCACCCAGCCCTCCTGCAGGTGCCTCCCTCCTCTGGCCAGCTTTTACGGCCAGCTCCAGGCTCGCCTGCAGGGCCGCCAGCAGCCTCCGTCCTTCTGGCCGGCCTGGTTTATGGGCTCAGTAATGAGCCAGAGGTTCAAACAGCCCCTGGTGGGAGCAGCTGGGCGGGGGCTCCAGCCTGGGGAACAAGCCCCCCCAGGTCCCAGGCGCTCATTACGCTCCTAGCCTGGGCCCTTTTACTAGCTGTTTATTTGCAGGGTGGGGGCCTGCCGAGCTGCAGGCCCCAGTGGGTGTGCTGGGCTCCAGGTGGGGAGCTGGGTCGGGCAACCAGCGGTGGTTCAAAGCAGCCGGATAAAAGCAGACCTTGTACTTTACGACAGTCTCGTCTGGTTAATGGGGTCCCTGGAGGGCCTGCCTGCCAGAGGCCCTGAAGCCCACGGCAGAGGGCTGGCGATGCAGCAGGCCCAGAGAGCCCCTGCACAAGCCCACCTCAGACATGTCCTCCAGCCCCACCAGATAGTCAGCACCCTGCTGTGGGCATGGCCACATCCACCACCCAGGATCCCTTCTCCTAGAGGTGCACGGGCCTCTCACCTCCTGGCTGCCTTCAGAACCACCTGGGTTCTTTCTCTTCCTCCTCCTCTGACCTTCTCAGTCCCTCAGACTCCCCAGAAGGCACCTGCTGCCCCCAAATGTGCCTCTTGCTCACTCCTTGTCTCCTGTCCCTCTCCTCCTTTGCTTCCACTGTGGCTTCTCCTTCCAAGCAGAGGCCATCAGGCCCTCACTGTCACCCTCTGTCCTCTCTTCCTCCAGAACCTCCCTGTGGGCCAGCCCAGCTTTCCCATCCTTCTGCTCAGGGGCCTTCAATGCAGAAACAAAACTCTATCTATACCCAAATTATTAATCAGCTACTCCAGCACAGCCCCTGGAGCTGCCAGATCACCCTTCTCATGGCACCCATCAGCACCCTCTCTCTCAGGCCCCGTGCTTCTTGGGTTCCTCTCTCTCCCTCAGCAGAACCACTGTTTCCCACCTTTTCCGTTTATCTCAAATCACCTGCCACATTCCAGATTCTCCTTCTTATCTTACTTCATAGAAAAAGACAGGAAACCTCCTCTCCTTCCACCCCCTGCCACATCCCCACCTGTCACAGTGAAGAGGCTGCCCCACCTCCATCTGAGTGGCCATGTGCATCTCTTGGTCTCGGTTTCCCCTGGGAGGACTTGGTGAGCCCCCGAGATGGCATGCATGGTGCCTCTGTCCTCTGCTCTCCACTCCCGGTCCCACTCTCCCTGTTCGCAGAATCCTCGGGAGGTGAGGCGGGGCCTGTTTGACGTGGTGCTCCCCACAGGCAGCATTTGCTATTATGACAACGGGCTTGTGATGGACAAACACTGAGCGAAGGCAAAGGAGAGGAGACCTGCAAATAATCTGAACTTCACAGAACCCTGTCACTAAACTCTGCTTTCTGGCTGGCAACACACAGGAATCCTGGGGTTAAAGAATCCATCTACTCTTGCTTTTCTGTATCTTCATTGTTTGATGGTCTGAGAATCTTCAGTGGAACATTTTGGTTTCCCTAAAATGCAGATGATCCTGTGTTGGGTTGGGAACGGTCAGGCGAGAGGAGGCAATGAAGAAAATTAAGAAGAGCAAGGTGGCCTGAGTATGCCATGTGTGTCCCTTCCTGAACTCGCACAGCCAGTCAGGAGAGAAAAGAGTCATAGAGGCTTTGAGGACTGAAGCCTGGAGCCCCCTCTGGATGGAAATCGGACCTGCAGAACCTAAACACGGAGAGGGATCTGCCAGCAGGAGAGTACCAATAGGTGCCTAGTAACGCCAACAGGGTGGTGGATGAGGATGGTCAGAAGCTCCCAGGGGTCCTCTGCCTCCCATTGGCCTGGCCCAGAGCACCTCACTGCCCACAGCAACCCCTTCACTGCACTCTGGTGGCTGCTTCCTAAGGACAGACCTTATGCAGCCAGGAGGCTCCTGCCCTTGAACCCTGCCTAGATCATGGGTAAAGAGATTATGACCCAGAGGAGACCTAAACTAGGAGATGCTGAGACACAGAGACGGAGGTCCCCAAATCTTCCTCTCCCTGCTGGCTGATGCAGGCCTGTCTCTCCAGGTGCCTTCAGCCTGGGGTGAGATGGGGTGGGGAGGGAGAGGAGGGCAGCACTCCAGGCTGGAAGGACAGCGTTTCTCCCAGCGACTGTCCAGCTTGGACAGCAACTCAGGCACCAGACACAGTTGCAGATTGCGAGGCCGCCAGAGGGACTTTACCAAATCATGCCCAGTGCTATCAACTGCCCAGTCCCATGCCCAGTCCCATGCCCAGCCAGCCCTTGTGGGAAGCCCCCCAGATGGGGGTGGCCACAAGTGGCAGCAATGCTAGAGATGGCAGTGATGGAGGAAGAGGAAGAAACAGGGTGTAGAGATAGTGGCCACAGCTTTGGAGGTGATGGGGCAGCGGAGGAGGCTGTGGGAGTGTCAAAATGATGACGGGGTGCCAGTGGGGACACTGGCGGTGAGGGGACAGTGTGGGTGGGGATATTGCCAATGGGGGAGCAGCGTTGTAGCACTGGCAGTGAGAGGACAGTGTGTGGAGGCGCATCATCATTGAGGGGACAATGGCGGTGACACTGACAGGGGATCGTAGTGGTGGGATCCCAGTGTTTGCAGGCAGTGCAAAGCCTGGAACCAGGAGCCCTGGGGCCGAGGGTCGCTCACCTTCTTGGAGACAGAGCAGACTTGCTCAGCGGGCAAGTAGTCAAAGGGGAAAATGAACCTCCAGTTGAAGTTGCCCTCGCCACCCAGGGAGCGGTAGTGCACGTCTGTCTTCTGCCTGTGCTCCTCAAAGCCAACCATCCACCTAGACACACACGTCAAGGGCATTTCTCATTAAGATTTCCACCGCAGTGTGCAGCCCTGACGCGGGCCAACGAGGGATCACAAAGACAGATGAACTGGGCAAGCATACGGCAAATGGAATTCCCAGGAAATCTCCTTGATGGACCAAATGGGCCATATATCGGAAAATAGTCCGACTTCTCAGACACTGCCCCAGGGAATCCTCAAACCTTGCAATTTTAGCCCAAAGACGAGTGCAAAAGAAATCTGCTGGGAGGACAATATCCCAAAGGAGGAGACCCTGTGAGACCCTCCCCAGAGCTCCACCCACTAGGTGCCTTCCAAGGGAGCAGCGGGGACCCCCTTAGCTGGCACAGGCAAAGGCTCCTACCCTTTCACATAAATGTCGCTCATCTTCTCCCCGGTGATGCTGAGGTCATCCAGGATCACGTCTTTGGTGTTCCAGATGATACAACGCAGGAAAAACCTAAGGTGAAGGAGAGCAACACAAATCCAAACCAATCCCACCAATCAGTGGGCCACGTTGGCCTGGGCAGCTGGCTCATCCAAGAAGGTCTGATGCCTGCCTGGCTGAGCCCTTGATCAGAACCCAACCTGGACTCTGAGGTCCAAGTGGTACAAAATCTGGCCAAAGCATGACCTCCTGGTTGCACCCAGACCCTTCTGCCTCCAGCTCAGCTGGGAGCCTGTGGTTGGCTCAGTTACCTCCTGGCTTTCCGTGGGGTGATGTTGAAGGGAGGTCCAGGCCGCCCCAGGGCCTTGGGAAACAGGTCAATCCACATCTGCAGCTTCCCCTGCGGAGACACAAACCTGTTTTCCCACCACCCTTTGCATTCAAACAACAGCCATAGTGCAGCTGCTCTGTGCCAGGCACCTGGGGAACAGAGAAAACGCAGGCCCTGCCAGGAGGAGGTCTGCCGCCCTGTACGGGAGAGACCTTAATCAAGGGACTGGAGGGCCCACTTCGGAGGTGAGCTGGCATCCCAACCGGCCACCAACCTGGTAGGCTCCCCAGAAGTGGGGATGTGTGCTGGGGGTGTGGCGTATGCAACACAGGGGAGGGTCAGAGACCAGGGATTACACAGGCAGCTCTGAAGGTCTCCATGACAGGAGTCTACTCTACCTGCCCATCCTCAACTCCACCTTCTCTGCAAGCCCAGTGTGATTTTTTCCCCATCTTAAGGAATAGGGATTGTGGTAACTTAGGTCAGTCACTTCCACAAGGTGGCAGAGGTAGAGGATGAAAGCTGACCTCTAACCCTTGTCACCAAGCCACCTAGGGAAAGAGAATTTGCTTCTGGCAAAGACATCTTCAGTGTTCACCCTGACCTCCACCCCCTTACCTGTAACCTTTTCTCTCGTTTACTTCCTTCAAACCTACAAAGCTCATCTCCAGGAAGCCCTCTCCCAAGCCTGTCTCTCCCAAGCCCTTCTGCATGGGAGGGCTCCCCTGCCCCTCCTGATGCTGTCTTTCTTTGCCATTCAGTCATAGGGTGCTAGGCATGCTGTGACGTCTGAATCCTCCACTGCAGCCAGCATAGGGCCAGGCATCTGAACTGAGCCACTGACAGATGGCAATGGCCAGGGAGACACCCTGAGGCCAAGGTGAAACAGCGTGGCTGCAGAATGGCAGATCCAACTTAGAGGCTGGTCCTCTATGTGGCTGAAGTGGGTGCTGGACTCACTCCCCCAGCACTGAGGGCTGGAGGTGACAGGGTAGACCAGGCCGTAAATGTCCTTCACAGTTCACCAGTGTCGAATACTCAAACTCTGAAGAAATTGCTCAAGGAGGCACTGGCCAAATTCTAGGGTCTCCAGGGTATCTTCTAGGTGTTCATGCTGATCTTGGGGTGGGGCTCTTGGTTCAAGGATTAAGGGCCCAGGGACTGAGGTCCTACCTGTTCAATGTCTGGCTGCAGGGGGCTGTAGAGGGGCCGCGACTCCACGTGCTCAGGGACCAGGCCCTGCTGCTGAAGAACATGCAAAGCCAGACGCTCTTCCACTGGGCCCAGGTGTGGGTTTGGGATCCTGCCAGCCTCTGCCCCAGAAAGAGGACAAAAAGTTGCCAGAAATGGGACCTTGTGAAGCCTGGCCTACCAGCCAGCAGCATGAGCTTAGAATCCCCTGTGCCAGAGGCTTGCCTGGGGGTGATGGTGCCCACATGCATGTACACACCCACAAGCACACTCAGGTGTGCCCATGTATACCAACACAGATTGACAAGCACACGTGTATGTGTGCAGTGCACACACACACACACACACACACACACACACGTGTTCACCCTTTGGACCTGCCTTGACCACCTTAACAGACCCCAAAGGAATGACGCTACAGGGCAGGGATCTGGCTCTGTTCCTAGCTGGCTAGGTGACTGGGAAGCTTGTTGACCACTCTTGGCCTCAATGGCCTCCTCTGTAAAATCAGGCAAATGTTGGATCTCACAGTTTTATGACCATGAGCCCTGGTCCCTGAGCTAAAGGTGCTCACAGAACAACAGTTGCCACTGGAGGAAATGAGACTATCCCTAGAACAGATGCACGCCCCCTAGGAAAAGGTGGGGGGCTGCCTAATGACTAAGTCTGGCTTAGCCATAACCTGGGAGAGTGAGGGGAACAGAATGAGGAGGAGACAGCATCAAAGCTGTCATTTTCCTTTTATAACCTCAGCCCCAGCTCTGACATCAAACATCTCTGAAACAAGCAGGAGGCGAGGGGCCAGCTGGGCCTGTAAACACCTCCGGGGAGGCTGAGCTGCTCTGGGTGGGCAGTGCAGGCCTGTGGCATCCCAGACACATGGAGAGCATGTGGCAGGATTCTCAGCCACCAGTACCAGGAAGAAACAGGGATAGGGATGGGGGCACTGCAAGACCTCCTGCCTGCCCATTGGAGACTTAGGTGCACTGGCTGCCCATAGAGGATTCAAAATGCACACCAAGGTCAAGCTGGTGGGCTGCTGTGATTCAAGTAGAAAACTACTTCTCAGAGATGGATGTAGCCCAAACTCTAACCAGAATCAAACCACCAAAGACTGAAGATCAATCCTAACCCTGACCCTGACCCTGGGTTCAGATTCACCCCTAACCCTGCCCTCAGATGGGCGCCAACATGGCCTTGAACAGAACTCTAACCCCGATCCCTGACCTTGACCCCACTCTGACCTCTAATCTTCACAACAGTGCCATGGCTATGTAGTGGTCCCCAAAACACCAAGGGTAATCTTAGCACATCTTTGTTGCCCTGGAGACATCCAAGCCCTTGCCCTGCTGATGTGGGTTATGTCACTTGGACCTTTATAACAGGAGAAGAGAGGGGGAGCTCACTGTGGTTTGGTGGGGTCACATGACAGCTCACCTATCTCCTCGATGGTATACTCTTTATCCTGAAACGTCACACGGTCTGTCCTGTACACGGGGGCCTTGACCCTGTGCTGTTGGCAGAAGAGGTGGAGCAGCTGGGAGGGGCGGAGCTGGTCCCTCCACTGGTTCGGTCCAGAGCTGAAGCCCAAGTACAAGACAAAGATGAGACACTCCAAGGACATTGAAGGGGGCAAAAGGGCCAGCAGCGACCTGTGTACCCCCCCCACAGCATCACCTGCCCTTCACTTTCACAGATGGTACCCATCTGATCTCTTGTCATCCCCATTTTATAGATGAAAACACCAAGGTCCAAGGAGCAAAGGATTTAAGTAGCCATAGAATTGGCACTTCGATGTTTCCGATTTCCAGAGTTAGAGAATCAGACCCAAACAAGACACAGCATGGTAGGAAGAGATATTAGTGCACATGTGAATTCCCCTTAAGGCCAAGCTGAAGGCCACTGTCTTTTCCTTTCCTTCTCTTCCTCCTTCCCTCCCTGTCTCTTTCCAAGTGCCCAGTCCTTTGCAGGTCTCAGTGGAACAACAGAGAACTGGATTATAACAATATAATGAGCCAGGTCCTTAAAGTCAGATAAATGGGTTCAAATCCTAATCCCACCACTTATAAGGATAACATGTCTGGACCTTGGTTTCCTCATCTGTGGAGTGGGGAAAAGTCACCCATTGGGTTCAAGTGGAGAAACCTTAGCCCACGGCTGGACACAGCAGTGCTCAACAGACACAGTGGTTGTCAGAGAAGCAGCCAGGCCCAAGCACATACACACAGTAAGTCTGTGGGAGTCCACAGCGGGCCCCAAACTTGGACAGCAGCCTGTTCTCCAAGTCAATGACTGTCTCCCCAATCTTCTCATCCTTGGAGAGGAGGTCATAGTCATAGAGTGTGATCTTCAGGTCCTTCTCCAGAGGCAAAGTGCAGGTCATCTCAAACATCCTGCGGGAAGGGAGGACTTCAGCACACTGCCCACCTGCTGAATGTCAACAGACCCAGCAGGAACTCAAAAAGCATCAGGATAAGGGCAGGAGCTCAAAAGTCATCCCAGGCAGACCATCCTCCTCTAGTCTCCGGTCACTCACAGAGCACATCACCCGCAGGGCTATGGTACCAGGCTTGTCCAAGTGTGAGCATGCATGTGTGTGCATATGTGTGTGCGTGTGTGTCCATGTGTGTGCATTTGTGTGCGTGAGAGTTCATGTGTGTGCATGAGTTCATGTGTGTGCGTGTGTGTGCGTGTGTGTCTTTCCCTTTTTCATGGGTTAAGAAGGTACCTGCCTGATGGACCCCAGAATGAATGAATATGGCGGAATAGAATGTTAAAATGGAAGCTTCCATCACACCACCAGGAGACAGAAGATGTGAAACTCCAAAGCCAGGTGCCAGAGCTCTGCAATGTACCAAGGGGATGGCTTAGGACCTACTCTCTGGACACTTAGGGTTGCACACCAACTTCTAGGGTGGCACAGAAAAGGGGGTTGTGAAAAGATTTTGGGGGAGAGAGCTCCTGAAGGGTCTGAGCCCCTGGCCACCACCAGAGTCAAGGTGGAGGTATTCTCCCTCTTCCCCTTGAAATGAGTTCCCTGCAGGTAGGAGACACAAGCCCACTGCCTAATGCTCACGCTCACTCAGGATGCTAAGGCAGCGGAGAGGAGGAGGCAGGGGCCACATCTGGGATGTGGGGCCACTTCTGGAAGGCACTATCCCCCCCCACACACACCGCTGGGCAGGGAACCCAAGTGCATCTCGTGGAGGAGGGGCTGCCTCAGGCAAGACTGTATCTGCTCTGAATCCTGCCCCCAAAGGACCTCCTAACTCTGGGTTCCAACAGCCAGAGACTGTGGAATGGGCCAGGGGCCAGGGGACAGCCAGTTAAAGGGAAGCAGCATCTCCCACAACCCAAAAGGAGGCTCAGAAGGGTTCTAGGAGTCTCTTGAAAGCACTCACAAGAAAGTAAATTGGCTTGAAACATCTGCCACCCAGAGAGTACCCAGACAACAGGGGCAGCTGGCGCAGGAACAGACCCTTCCCCAACATGAGCTCCCCAGTCATGTGGGAAAGGGAGAGAAACTAAGCGGGGCAAAGGGGCAGGAAGAGCCCTCTTCCCTCTACAGGTTCACCCACACACTGCACACAGGTGACCCAAAGAGTCACTCTCGGAAGGGGAGAACACTCCCCTAGCACCATCAGGGTGCTCAAGATCAACCACGGATGAACATGACTTCACCCTGTGATTGCAAGTTTGTGACTGAACTCTGAGCAGGGTATAGAGGCACAGGCCTGTAATGTCAGTGACTCAGGAGGATAAGGTAGGAAGATCACAAGTTCAAGGCCAGCCTTGGCAACTTAGCAGTGCCCTGTCTCAAAGTAAAATAAATAAATAAATATATATATATACACATATATAAATAAAACCTGGGGATTTAGCTCAGTGGTAAAGCACCCCTGGGTTCAATCCTCAGAATAAATGAATAAATAAATAAATAAATAGGCTGGCTCTGAGTGGGCAGAAAAGCCACCTGCCTGCCACAGTGTCTACTCAGGGAGGGATAAATGGGCACTGTCAGACAACAAAGTTGTGTTTTGATTATCTCAAGGGTTGCAGGATGAAAGGCTTCTGCTGTGATCTGAGGGGGGCGTGAAGCCCCGGGCACACCAGCTTTTGAGCATGCTTTGGGTGAGATGGAGAAATACGAATGGGAGGGGTGTGTTTCTGCACTTGCTCCCAGCCTGACTTGGGTGCACACACACCCACACACCCATTGTGAGGCAGGCCTGCCCACCACCCATCATTACTAGCCACAGCCTGTGCCAGTCACTGGAGCTCAGCAAACACAGCTCCCCTCTGCCATCCTCCATTTTTCCTCCAGTCCCAGCCTGGAGGTGACTCAATGCTGACCAGGACAGCTTCCCCTTCAAAAACTGCATTTTCCTATGCTGACAGGTTCCTGGACACAGCTAAGTGACAACAACTAACCAAACAGACACTACAGACGCATGTGGGACATTAAAAGAGTAACCACTGAATGCAATGTGGTCCACTGGACTGGAAAAGGACAGTAAAAGGACATAAGTGGAAAACTGGTGAGATCCTAATAAAATCTAAGGTTTAGCTCATAGTAATGCCCCCATGTCAAATTCCTCATTTGGGAAAATATGTCATGGTGACAGGAGATGGAAAGTAGGGTTATGGGGATGTGGGGACTCTATACTCTTTGTTCCTTTTCTGTTGGATTTAAGAAGAAGTTTACATAAAAAGGAATTAACCAATGCATCCTCTGAGCTTCCGTGCAGACCTCTGATCTTTGGGGTAATCATTTACGAGTGTATCTAGGAGCTTCTGCTGGTACTCAAGCCTTTGGCTCATAAAGAAGGGCCAGCTGAGATGACACCGTGGACATGCAGGACGGAGGGGATATGGTTCTGCTCCCGGAGATAGGCACTGCCCAGCAGCAAACACATCTGCCCCCTGGGCTGTGGGGTATCCACACTGGTTTCTGCAGCCCAAGACCAAACTGCTCCCCAACATACTTTCCAAATACAGGCTCCAGAGTGCAGGGGATGTAGTTATCCTGGTCACTCACGGATTTCTTCCCAATGGAGATCTTGATGTAAGGATCACACTATAGGATGACATAAAAACGGGAAGTGAAATCATTGTCCCAACATGTCCTTGGGGCTTCTGGAGTCCCCTGCCTCCTGCCTGGGTGAGCGGGGGGCCGGCCATTAGGAAGCTGCAATGTGGATTGTGTTCTGTCAGGCCAAGGAGCCCCATCTTGAACACCACATGGCCCCTGACGTGGGCTTCTAGCCTTAGCTCCTGCCAGGGGAGTGGGGCACCTGAGTCTTTCTCACTACTGATCCACTGCCCCACTGGGAGAGGCTGGTGGGGGTCCAGCCTCCATCCTCAGATGCACAACAGACTGTATTCCACATGGACTAGGCCAGGTTGGGGTCCTCTCTGTGACCTCTGCTTAAGCAGATGGAAAAGGGGAGAGATGGTCCCACTTTCTCACTGAAGCAGGCCCAAGCCAATCCCCGGATGCCACCCAAAAGCAACACTAGGCCTTCAGCCATCCTCCACAAACAGCCTTGGCCAGAGAGGGCCACGAGTGAGTCTGGCTTTGAGAAGGCTCAAAGGATACAAGCCAACTCATTGGCCACATCCTGGAGGCGGAGGACTGTTCCATTCTTCCCTGGGATCATATGACTTCCCAGCCATGAGAGGCCAGGAGAGGAATGCAGAGCCCCTACCCACTGCCTCAGGGACTCACAGGAGGCCTGAACCTCTCTAAGGAGGTAAGAAAGGACCACTCCTGGCTCTCTGCTTTCCTCTCTCTTTCCAGCCTCTTCTGTCTCCCACCTCACTACCTCCCTGTGACTCCAGGACTCCTTCCCTCCTTCAAATCTCCTTCTTCCATCTCTGGCCAGGGCTAGGGTGAGACAGCTGAGTCTCTTGCCTCAGGCACACAATTTAAGAGAGGACCCAAAAACTCGGTAATCAAGATAAATAATACTTCAGTGCAGTATTTTAAAAATTAAAATCAAAGCCAATAGTCCATGATGAACAAAACACCAGAATTTTAAACAAAGGCACACTGAGCATTCCTGGTTTTCTTTTTGTCTCCAGCTCTACCATGGCCGGGCACAGCAGTTACCAACCCTCTTCCTCTCTCCTTTGCTCCTTCCCTCCCACCACTGATGCCCTACAAAACCCAGTCTCAACCCACACCTTCACCGTACTTATGCTCACACCTTACCCTTGTCCAAATGAGTTAAGCTCTCCTGTTTCAAACTTTTGCCTATGCTTTTGACCTCTCTTAGAATACTTCCTTCTTCTCCCTCCTGGCCTATCAGAATCCCAACTGTGCTTAAGAGTCCTGCTCCTGTCTAGAAGTCCTCCCCATATTCCCAATGTCCTATACTGATTTTGCCCTTCTCTGTCCTTCTTCGAGTACTTGGTCCCTAATATGAAGTGTCCCCACAAAAGTTCATGCGTGAATGCATGAAAGTTTAGAGGTAAAGTGATTGGGTTATGATAATCTTATGCTAATCAATACATTAACCCACTTGAATGGATTAACTGGGTGGTGGCTGTTGGGAAGTAGGGTGCGGTTGGAAGAGGTAGGTCATTGCATTGGGGGAGGGCCTTTGGGGGTATATATTTAGTCCCTGGTGCACAGAGCTAGCGCTTTTTCTTTCTCTCTCTCTCTCTCTCTTTCTTTCTCTGTCTCTCTCTCTCTCTCTCTCTCTCTCTCTCTCTCTCCCCCGCCCCTCTGCTTCTTGATTGCCATGCGCTGAGCGGCTTGCCTTCACCACACACTTCCACCATCATCTTTTGCCCTCACTTCAGGCCCAGAGTAATGGAGATAGCTGTCTATGGACTAAGACCTCTGATATCATGAGCATCAAATAAACTTTTTTTTTCAAAGAGAGAGAGAGGGACAGTGAGAGAGAGAGAAAGAGAGAATCAATTTTATTTAGTTTTTCATGTGGCTTTCATTGCTCTGACACTTTGTTGTGTATGTGGTGCTGGGGTTCAAACCTGTGTCCTTGTGCATGCCAGACAAGCACCACTCCAGCACCCCCACACAAATAAACTTTTATGTTTCTAAAATTGTTATTGTCAGGTCTTTTGGTCTCAGTGACAAAAAAATAAAATAAAAAACAAAAAACAGACTAAATTAGTCCTTGACAAAAATTCCATCCAGTGACATCTCAATTCTGCATGTGTTTGTCTGGTATCGCCAGCTTACTGTGACTTTCTGTGTTGAGAGACTATGTCCAGATTCCAGAGGCCATTTGTAGTTGTGCCTGCCATTCTAAGGGAAACAAGGGCTCTAGGAAAGTTACCTTCCCATTGGGGTCCTTGGGCTGAAGGCCAAATGCTCGGACAATGTAAATACGGACCAAGCACTCCTGGGGCCCCTGGGCAGCCAACTGGTGGAACTGTCTTGGGGGAATGGGGATGGCTGGATCTTCTGGGAGGGGATAAATTTTGAAGAGGCCCTGAAAAGAATGAGGGGTTAATTTTCACTTTTGGCACTGTTACCAACAATAACCATTATGACCATCACTCTCATCTCTATGAGAATGATCACATGAAAGTCACCCAGCCCAATACCATCCCCTTGCCACCACCAGATTCTGCATCAGTACCATCACCACTTCCACCACCCACATGGTCACCACCACCAGCACCATGGTGACCACTGCAGTTACCACCCATTCCTCACTTAGAGCTGCAACACCACAGTCTTAGGCTAATCCAGGATATGCCCTCAAGGACTTACCTTAAATTCCCCAATGACAGAAGGATCTTCTGTCTCCTCCTGAGTCTTGCCCCGGTAGAGCTTGAACGTGTTACAAAAGTCAGACAGGCCTTCAAAAGCCTCCACATTCTCCAGTGGTGTGTCATAGACCTGTCACATAGGGGGACAAAGGAAAGAGAAGTAGAGGGACAGCAAAGGAAGAAGAGTGAAGAAAGAGAGAAGGAACAGAGAAGAAGTAAGTGAGCAAGGAAGACCAAAAATAAAGGGAAAAAGCCAACAGAAAGGCAAGATTGGAGAGATAGGGAGGTTAGCGAGGAGTCACGAAGGACAAGAGGAGCAATAGAAATGAGAATAAAGGCAGACATGGAAGGAAAATCCAGGAGGGAAGACACTGGCTCAGTACATTCGAGAACAGGGTATTTTGGTTGATCAGATATGCTAAGTCCCTGAGAGTCATGACAGAAACATGCAGTGCATTTTCTAAGAGGTAGGATTACAAATAAATGAAAAGTTAACTGTTTATTTGCAGACTGAATCAGAACTCTAGAAAATTAACAGGTCAGCATTTCAAGCAAAAATGCCTCCTCTACAGATGTCCAATGAGGAGAGAGTGCCAAGTGTACCCGTTGAGCACCAGTTTAAATTTATTAACTCTATTATGTATTTGTTTCCTCTCAAATAGCCAAAATGATTATTGCTGGAGCAATGTTTTGGAATTGTTTAGGCATAAATGGAGCAGTAATTTTTTTTACAGATGATAAAATTGCCTAATTAATGCGTAGTGGTAAGATTAATATGTTAACTGGTGGACATGCTAAAGAGGTTATATCTGCAATTCACAGTCAAGGTACTCAGATAAGTTTCTCTCTCATCTTTCTAAATACTATTTCTCATTTGGGCCCAGCTCATATTCTCTCTCTTCTAAGAAATATTTAATTATGCAAGTGATAACAACATTAAAAATTAGAAATTATAATCAAATATAAAAATTAATATTTCCTTAAATTGTTTTCCCCAGATAACAACTAGTCATTTGATGAAGAATTGGCATATATCTTTTTGAATATTTTCTTTATATTTTTTTCTTTTTTTCACATTTTTATTGGTGCATTAAAGTTGTACGCAGTGATGGGTTTGTTGCATACGTGCATACAATACACAATATAATCTGGCCACTATCCCACCCAAGCACACCCCCTTCCTCCCCCATCTCCTGGTCCCTTTCTTCTGCTGATAGGTGCAGAACATATTTCTCCCTCCCTTACATCCCTCCTGACCTTCCTCCCCTCTCCCCTCTCCTACCTATACTGTACTAGACTTCCTTTAGTTCATCTATTAATTTGTATTTGAATGGGTCTTTATGTAGTCTTGTCCTTCCCTCCTCCTTCCCTTTATTTTACTCTAGCTTTCACAAATGAGAGAACACTTACAACTTTTGAGTTTCTGAGTTTGGCTAATTTCACTTTGCAGGATATTCTCCATTTCCCTCCATTTGCCAGAAAAGGCCCTAATTTCATTCTTTTTACTGAGTTCACTTCCATTGTATGTATATGCCATAATTTTTTAATCCATTCATCTAGTGACGGGCATCTGGGTTGAGTCTATAATTTAGCTATTGTGAATTGTGCTGCTATAAACACTGATATAGCTGTGTCACTGTAGTATGCCAATTTTAGGTCCTTTGGGAAGATGCCCAGGAGTGGCATAGCTGGGTCATATGGTGGTTCCATCCCTAGTTTTTTGAGGACTGATATATATATTTTTAATTTGAATTTTATTTTTACCAAGATGGAGTCACGGGATATAAACTGTGTTGTAACTTTTTTTAACTTAACAATCTTCCATGAATATCTTCATAGGTCAAAATACATCCTTCTCTATGTCCCTTGTTAATGGCAATATAATATTGAATTGTATAAATGTACTATAAGGTTTGATGAACATTTAATTTTGTAATTGTTCAGTCTTGTTTTAAAAAACCATTTATAAATTATAGGAGTTTTAAAAACTCCTACACTATGCTGCGTGCATTTGTTTAAATTTATCTTTTTTGTGACAGAAAGACAGAGAATTAATTTTATGTATTTTTTTTTCATTTGGCCTTTGCTTCTCTAACATTTAGTTGTGTACGTGGTGCTGGGGTTCAAACCTGGGTCCTCTCACATGCCAGGCAAGCACTGCAACCACTGAGCCCCCACTCCAACCCTAAATTTATCTTTATAGCAAGTTTCTTTTTTTTTTATTAGATGAATATGGAGTTACAATTGAGGGGGAAACATTATTAAACATTCAAGAACAAATGTATACATACTTAGTTATCCAAGGCTAATGCCATGTCATGGATGCCCAGCTTGGGTTCCCCATGTTGCTGATTCCCCCAGAAGACCCCCTGAGTTAAATGG